>PVIU01019889.1:0-35298 GCA_004026605.1 Ondatra zibethicus
AAAAGGCAGCATCTGAAGAACAATACCTAAGATCATTCTTTGGCCTCCATATGTACACATACACACACAGGAATAAATGCACACATACACACACATATACACAAACACACACATACACACACATATACACAGACCTACATATACATACACACACACACACACACACACACACAAATTGTGGAAAAAAATCAGTTACACCAGATATGTTCCAAGGCCTCTTCCAACAGAGAAATGCTTGGCTTTATGAATCTGCTCATGTACACTCACCTCACATGTACCGTAAAGAGAGTGACAGACCTTATCTCATAGGCTCTGAGAGACCTGAATAAAACAATACAAGCAAGATCCATGTGAATTTTTCAGTGACAGTTGCCAAAAAAATATTATTACTTTACTTGCACACAAGTTTTTATTGGAAGGTTTAGTGATACGTTGCCAACATCATTTGAAGTTCAAACTTACAATTGAACCTTAGAAATCTATTACATAGTAATCTTGGAGTGCACCCCATAAAAATTCCTTTATTTTACAGATAAGAATATAAAACACAGAACATTTAAGAAGGCAACATCCCCAATACACATTTAAAAACAGAATCTTTCAAAACTACACCCTGATAACTAAATACCATAAAACAGAAGTAAATGCCTCTCTTCAAGAAAGGAACTAACTCGAAGGACCTGCAAACAAATCATTTGGAACCCCAAGTTCTTCCAGATGTGTAATAGATACCATGAGAAAATCAAATGAGACATTTCTAGAGTATAGTTAGCTTCTTCTTTGATTTCCTGAGGCCAAGAAATGAGCTACAGCTCAGGAGTATATCTGTTGGCTGATGAACTATGTATATCACATAATGAGG
This sequence comes from Ondatra zibethicus, assembly GCA_004026605.1. NCBI lineage: Eukaryota > Metazoa > Chordata > Mammalia > Rodentia > Cricetidae > Ondatra > Ondatra zibethicus. Next base: position 863 of record PVIU01019889.1, read on the forward strand.
CTACAGAGTGCCTACTCAGAATGAATTCTCCTTGGATAAAACATGTTTGTAGAAACATCAGCATTGCATGGGTTTTGATGGGTATAAAAACCTAACAGCACTTTCGAGAATGCCCCCTTGTCCTTCCTGCTCTGTGCAACCTCACCTCGTGGCTATTATGAGTGTTATAATTGGCAATGGGGAAGATAAAAGAAACATCTCAGGGAACTCCCAGCACTGCAGGGCTCTGATTCTTTTCAATCTGCTCATATCCTTTACTGGCAAGTAAATTGCATTTGGCAGTGATCTTTGAAACTCGACTAATGGTCCTGTGATGCTGCGTGAATATTTTTTCCCTTGTGTGGATAAGAAAGAAAAGGATAATTTGTGACTCAGGGAGATGAGCAAAGAATTTATTGGGTAATCAGTTCCACATTAAATGCAGGACCCAAATAAAATAAATTCAACTTTGCTATCATCAGCATAATTTTCCCTGTCCAGTTCCCTAGGACTCAGGATGGAAAGATAGCTTCCTAATTCTTTTAAACAGAAACTTTAATGTTTCGGTTTCCAAAACTGGTTATACGTAGTTACATATGGTGTACACTTCAGTCGTTGGAAAGACGTAAAGGTAACTTCTGAATGGCACTTACAGTTAATCTCTTCAGATAAATTTGCACATATATGCCCAAAACTCATCCCTAAAATCGCATCTTCTGATCTTGTAAACTGTGCAAAGCCAGGTCAGTCTCCACTTATTGCAATGTCACAACCTTGTCTGTCCCTTTCCTGCAATGACAGGTGGAAAATTTAAATAAATAACTGTAGTTCTGGCATTCTTGAAACATAAACACATTACATAGCTTCCCTTTACATTTCTGTGCTAGCTAACAACAAAGATATAGCAAGCAATATAAAGAGTCAACAAGTAGAAAGGACCTTGAAAAATGAAAATCAACCCATGAGGTCAATGCTGCCCTCATAAGTGACAGCTAATGTCCAAGCAGAGGTCAAATGATCAGCCTCAAGCCACAGAGCTAGAGGGAACTCTAAAGTAGAGTTCTTTGAACCAAGGTTCTCAGTTTTTACAATAAGCAAGGTAGATCTGGTTTACTTCACGGAAGAAATGTATTGGAAGACATTGGTGGACAGAAACTGAACTGTAAGTCCTTGGGAACTAAAGCCATCCACCTGCCATCAGGAAGAAACACTCACTTGCCCATATAAAGCCCTTCTGCTTTCTTCCGTATTGTCTTGTTCTCATCTCTCAGTGTGGGCTCTCTCATGGTGACCACATAAAGCAAAGTCATGCAACTACAGGCCAGTTAAGAACAACCAGCTGAATTACTGTGCCTATCCAGATGGCCAAGGACAGTGGATGAACCCATTTTTCTGGAGTCTAGAGTGAAGAGACCTTTAAGAACAACAACCTTGAGAAGTTTTATGATATTCTAATTTTAATGATTTATTTTATAAACTGTTTATATCCAAGTCTCTGTTTATTTTTTATTTAAATTTCTACTTACTATTCAACAATATACACTTATGGAGTATACTATGATGAATTTTATATTTTTCATAATAATTGTACATATTTATGAAATATAGCATGATATATTAGTATATATATATATTATGTGCACTGATCAAATTAGGACAATTAACATTTCTGAATATTCATTATTACTTCATGTTTGACGCTTTTGAGCTCCTCACAATCTTCTAGTTAACCATAAAAATCTACAGTAATCTACTATGAACTAATTCTATGTTCTTGGGTTTTCTCTGACCACACAATTAAATGACCTCATCTCTTCTTTCATGTGTCTTTATCTCTTGCTTTCAACAGCTTTGTCTTCCTAAAACAGGTCATCATCTGCACTGCATCATGTATTGCCTGCTTATTGTGTGTCCTCTACATAAATTACATACTGTGAATGCAGGCAAAATTTTCATGATGTTCACTACCCCATCTCTTGAAAAAATGTCCAGCATGTGGCTATAATCAACTAACACTTGTAACACAAATCAGCAAATAGATATCCTTGTTTCAACATCAACTAAGTATGAGCAACATCATCTTTCAGTTGTGAGTATCTTTAAGAGTAGAATGTTTTACAGTTTGAATTTTGTGCTTCCTGTTCAGGCAATGTCATGATTGTCAGACGCTACTCCGTTTCTCCAGCAATCCCCTCCTGTGCAGCAAATGACCACTGGAAAGCCAGAAACAGACTTCCAAATATCATTGGAACATCACTGGCACATTCTTCCACTAGAAATCAAGACAATGGAGAAAAGATGCTGGCCGCAGATGCTTACAGAAGCAACAGCTCCAGCCAGAGAGCTTCTTCTGATCACAGTTTTGTTTGCAGGTAATGCTCACTGTGTCCCTGGCTAATTTATAGGCACGACTCATCAAGCATCCTTCTAGACAAGCCAGGATGTATCCACTGGAGGAAACAAAACCAGTGTACAAATGATTTCCATCCCCTCAATGTCTGTCTAGGGAATCAAAAGAACAAATTTTAATGAGGTCAAATGGCACCTTCCAACAGATGCTCTGCAATAAGCAGAAAACTTAGTCTGTATTCCTTCTTCAAGCATTAATCATACTCTAAGGCAGGTACTAACACAAGACTTAGCACAATTAAGGCATTCGATGATGAAGAAGGCACACAGGCAAACTGACCACTCAATAGTATGTCTTGGGGTGAAGAATAGCTACTTTAGGAACTAAACACACAATTCCTTTTGGAGAGAGAAAGTTTCTCATGAAGGCAAATGTCTTCAAGGGGTTAGGGAGGAAATTAACAGAATAAACTGTTTAGGGATAGTCCCAAAGGTACAAAAGTCAAAGGGAAAGTGCTTCCAAGTGCACAAGATGGTATTTAAGGAATGTGCTGATTCCAATATGAAATGTTCCCGACTGTCCTACGTGTCATAAACTTGGTGTTCTAGACTGTGGCACTATTGAGGGAGGTTGTGGAAACTAAAAGAAGGAACCTAGCTGGAGGAAGTGAGTCACTGGGGTAAGTTCCTTGTCTCTTCCTGTAAGTTCTCTTTGATCTTCCTGCCGTAATGTGAACAGCTGTCCCTTATCAAGCACCCCTGTCCCCAAGATGTTCTACCCATGTTAGTGTACAAACTGAGGGCATAACTACTCCAAGGTATGGTTGATGGAAAGGTTTTATTGTAGATATGAGGGAGGATACAGGCAGAGGCATCTGGGAGAGTCCAGAGCAGGAGGGGAAAGTATTAGACTGAACATGGCCAGCAGACTAGACGGGACCATAAGGGAAGAAAGAGATAGAAGTGGGAGAGAAAGACAAAGAGATGACCAAGAGAGAAGGACAAGAGAGAAAGAACTAAGGAAAAAAAGACAAAAAAAGAGACTGTACAGCTGACATAGTATAAGGGAATGAGACACTGGAGGAGGGAAATCTATGAGCTGGATAAATTTAGGATAGGGGCAAGGTAAGAAGAACTGAGTGGAACCGCAGGTACTTGTGGTACCAAGGAAGCCTGAAGGCCAGAATATACTGTGGTATGCTAATAGGCACCACAGGTAGTCATTTGTCCCTTCTGGCAGTGATAAGGAAATAGTTCCTTTGGTAGAGGGGTATAGGCCCTGGAATTGGGGGGAGAGGAATTTCCTTTTAACTCATAGTAAAGATATTCTGCCCATCAACACTTGACAAGAACCTATGGACTTGAACCCTCTAATAACTGTGAACCCAAATGTATCTTGCTCCCTTAAGTTGTCATTTATTTGAGTCTTAACTACAAAAAGTAAATAATAGGAGTTAGCCTGAAAAGTAGAGGAAGCTGAAACAATTGACAGATAAGCTTGGGGTAGGGTCAAGGATCCCTTTACAGCAAGAATGTCTGCTATAGAGCCTGCCATGCAGAAGTATGACCTTTCCCCCCACTCTTCCATCCTGCCCCCCAGTAAAGTTCTGACTCTGGCAAGGTCTCCACACATCTGTCTTGTATGAGTCAAGTAGTAAAATAAAGAAAAGAGAGTGTGGGTTTCATGACTGGCTTATCACAGTGGAGAAGGGGGGGATTGTATTGCTGAAAGAATATATGAGTCATCGCATTTAGTGGTGGCAGGAAATCAAATCAAGAAATAACCACAGGTCTGCACGAATTCTTCTAAGTATTGCAAAGAACAGAGACTTCCCACTGGGTGTGGGATGCAGAGGCCAAGGCACTTTGATTTCAAAAGACACAACGAAAATTGTATGTCACTTATACAAAGTTCCACTAGAGAAACAAGAGTTGCCCTAAGTCATAAACATGGTTGGATTTAGTCAGACAAAGAAAAGGGTAAAAGTTATACCCCATAGAACGACAAAAGACATAAACATGGAGATACCACAACTTAGGGAAAAACTGTAGGAATGGGAAAACATGGGGATGGAGAGCCAACAGGATCCATCATGGAAGGTCTTTGGGGAAATGCTATGCAATACTATCTTGCCCCCTTAATTATTAGAAGCCTAGTTTTGAAAATTGTCTTGAAATTTTTAAAGATACAGATTCTCAGTGATATTATAAACACCCATGTATTCATCTATGAGTTTAGCACGAGTAAGGTTTTTTGTGTCTCTCTCATCCTAGAGATAAATGTCATCATGAGTTTGGTTTTGGTCCTTTCTGTCTGTCTTACCACACTCCCACCTGTCACTCAACAAATATATCCTGGGGTATCACCTTCAGGGCAGGATTCTGGGCCCTGCCACACAGCAGGGAGCAACCATCGAAAATCCCTTTGGGGGTATGTTCCTTCCTAATCAATGAATAAAAATGCATATAGTATATATTATGTTAACAACGACAAGGGAAAATAAGGTAATAAAAAGAAGTGAAGGGTTATAGGAATGACCGCTGTTAAAACGCTTAATACTGTAGACAAAACCAGAGAAGGGAGAAAGGGAATGAATCCAAAGTATCTAAGAGAGAACTCCCAGGTGTTGAGAATAGCTCAGTGCAAAAGCTCCAGTTAGAGGGATTGAAACTGGTGTGTTAAAGGAGAGGTAACCTGGTGAGCAAGCCTTAAGGAAGAAGCTTAGCATGGCCAAGGACTCTCTTGTTTAATCTCTTCTCTTTTTTTCAAGTGGTTACATAGGAAGCCCTATTGTGAAAAGGCTGAAGAGAATAGCAAACATAAGAAGAGCAGACTGAAGACTATAAAGCAACTTAGGCAAAGGGTGATTATTTTGGAGCCAAAAATCGTCACAGTAGATGTGGTTTCTAGGTGTATCTCACAGTTGGAGACAGGAGAATCTGTTAACAAGCTAGACATAGGGTATAGAGACAGGAAGTGCACACTTAACAGTTGAGTTCCTGCAACCATGACAAGTCAGACATAGGGTATAGAAACAGGAAGTATACACTTAACAGTTGAGTTCCTGTGGCCATGACAAGTCAGACTTAGGTTATAGAAAGAGGAAGTACACACTTAACAGTTGAGTTCCTACGGCCATGTATCTTTGGAGAAGAGGAAGAAGGAAAGAGAGATGACCTATTTTCTTTTAATAATGCAAATAAACTTATGGCATATGCACATATGTAGTGTATACAAATATACATATATATATATACATTTATCATTCAGTGCTTTTACAACACTGGTTGACTCTTGTTCACTGAATAAAAAAGGTAAAAGGATACAACTTGTGCATTATAAAATATACTTGCAAAATTTTTTAAATAAAATATGTTTATAATGTGCAAAGTATATTTTATACTTTGGAGTATACAGAAGGAAAATTCTTCATTATCTTATTGCTGAATGACTACTCTTTAGATTTTGATGGCTATCTTGTATATATATATTTTGAAATTGTAAAGTGACTGTTCGAATCTTTAATTTTTGAACTTGAGAGAACCCATAGGACTGAGAATTACAGTACTATTAGCTTTCCCATTTCAATTTCTATTGTTTTTATGACAATTTGGGGGAACTAGCCAATGTTTACAAAGTATTGCCTTTCTAAACCAAAATGGTTTGCAGCTTTGAAGCTGCCAGCTAATAAACTCTGTAGAACAGAATCCAGAATTTAGAAGTTAGTTAATTTTGAAATATTGAGCCAAGTGTGGGGTTGCATTAAAAGAAGAAAAGTCCATGTTGGCTTAAAATCAACATCTGGATTGGCACAAAAATATGCTAGTGACAGAGAATCACTTAATCGGAATTAATATCTTTTATTATAGTCTTCTTTCACTCTGTCTCTTATATACTTGGGAATTAACTAGTAAAATGGCATGTCATTATTTTTCTGATTTGGAAAGTTCACTTACCTCCTAGCAACTTTCAGAATTTTACAAAGATAGAGGACCAATTTTTCTGCAGCTGGATTTTGAATCGTATCAGACATTAAGTCTAATTTGCTTGTGATATTTTCCATTATTATACTGTGAAAGTATTTCTTTTTCAGAACAATGCTTCTATCAACATGTCTAAAAACCCAAGCTTTCCAAAACGAAAGTTAAGGTTTTCATTTGACTTTGACATAGAAACCCAATCTTTTCTTCTTGTGTTTCAAGGATAAATAATTTCAGGATGTTAATAAAATTTAGAAAATAGGCCCAGGTAGACAATGAAAAGCAAAAATAAAGATGCTGTTTTATTGACTTTACTGATTGGAGGTCCAGAAATTTATCTCAAAGGGTAAAGGCACTTACTGCCAAACTTGATGATCCGAGTTCCATCCAAAACCACGAGGCTGAAGGAGAGTACAGAATCCCACAAGTTATACTCTGACCGCCACATGTGTCCCATGGCACACGCATGTGCATAATGTGCACTCAGACACCAACACAAACAGTAAATAATTGTAATAATTGTTTACTTAAATTTGTTGACTGGAAAAAATAGAACTATTCCAATAAAAGTAGTCTGTACTTTTCTACATCAGTGAGGTTAGGAAGGGCAGCCATTGGAATGAGATGGCTAAAATCCTAGCCTCATCGCTTTCAAATAGCATGTTCTTGGAAAGAGTTATTAATGTGTCATTTGCCACAATCTATTCTTTGGTGCAATGGGAGTCATTATAGCAGTTACCTCACAGTGTTTGTGGAGCACAGGGAAATAGCTGAACGAGTGGGTCATTAGCTGGCAGCGGTTGTTCCTAGTTTATTGATCCTAACACATTGAAGCCCTGGTCCACCTTCTTCCCAGGGGAAGGTGCAGATGTGTTCTGAGATGCAGGCCATGAAATGCCAGTAAGTTAGCTACGCCCTTATCTACCACAAAAGAGGACAGCAGTGAAGGAAGAGCAATCATTTCAAACACTGCTCTTTAGACTGAGTCTAAGAGCAGTTTCTCCTGGGGAAGGTCAGAAACCTGTATAAAATTATCAGGGTAAAAGGAGAAGAGGAGAAGAGAGTTAAGTGGAAGGATCCAGTCCCTCAAATGACACCAGCTGCGGCTCTTCTCCCTTGTCCCTTTGGGATTAACACACAATGGACATTTTGTGATCTCAGAGTCAAAAGAAGTAGACTGATCTGTGCTTAATATGTGCTTTTATAGTTAGATATGTCTGACATATTTAAACTATGGAGTTGTGAGACTCTGCCTAAAACAGCGTGAAATTCAACTGACGTCTTTACATTTTTATCAACACTGTACACAGGGCTTAATTAAAAACCCAGTTCCAATATGCATTCTCAAACGTTATTAGGCAACTAAGAAAGTAAGTATTATGATCCATTAAGATGAACTTTTAACACTGTGGACAGTATTCTATGACTGAAAAAACAAAAAGATGTTACGTATTAAGGTTCACTAAAATGTCTTCTTTTTTCCCCCTCTTAATTTGTTCCATGTAGGGAGAAGACAAAGATAGTCAGTTTCCAGTTACCTAGAAATAGGTCATCAGTTCCCAAGGATCCACATCCTTTGAAGTTCTCAACAAATCAGAGCACAGAGCAGCTAAGCATCATTGCAGAAAAAGATGTGTGAAATGAGGAGTAGATCCCCAGGAAATGGGCACAACGAGATCTGTGTCAGTGATCTTCCCAGGGAAAAACTCTGCCAAACTGTCCAGTAAGAAGCACCAAACCTCAGGATTCAACGACTGGACTTGCTGGCCAAGGGATGGGAATGATGGTGTTGTCTTTAAAGGGCAAGTGTGTACCAGTGTTTAGCATGTAACACTGGGACTTAGGTGTCCTGAATGTGTAGCACTGCACTGTGAATCATCTGGAAACACTACTGGGTCACTTGCCAGAAGAGGTCACAACAAACCTAGAAAATCTAATTTGGTTAATGGCAAAAAAAAAGGAAAAATCATGATGATGCTTACAACTCTTGCTGTATTGATAGCTCATTGTTACCATCTGACGTTCTGTGATGGATACTAGTTGATTTGTTCTTTAGTAGCCAGTCACTGGTACGTGAGCACAAGCAAATCCCCAACATACACTATGGACTCAGAGCCACCACAGCTGATTATGAAGAGAAAAGAAACTCAAATCATTATGGCTCAAGGGTTGGAAATTCTTAGAACACCCCAACACCTGAGCTTCCTGTCAATAGACTCTCTCCCTGTCCTTTTTATAATAACAGTATTTATAAAACCCATGTAATTTTCAAAAAAGATCTTGTTTTAAAATTGGCAGTGTTAAAATGCAGATCCATAGGCCCTGACTCAGATCTACTGGGTGAATAGAAAATAGAAAGGAGGTTGGACATTTTCATTCTTAAATAAGCATTCCAGGTGTTTTCTGTTGTAAGATGGAATCTCAGAGTTGTTTTGATTTGCATGTCTCTGATGGTTAAGGATGTTGAACATTTCCTTAAGTGTCTTTCAGCCATTTTAGATTCCTCTGTTGAGAGTTCTCTGTTTAGATCTGTACCCCATTTTTATTAGATTGTTTGCTATTTTGATGTCATGTTTCTTGAGTTCTTTGTATATTTTGGAGATCAGACCTCTGTCAGTTGTGGGGTTGGTAAAAAATCTTTCCCCAATTTGTAGGCTCCCATTTTGTCTTCTTGACTGTGTCCTATACTTTACAGAAGCTTTTCCATTTCAGGAGGTCCCGTTTATTAATTGTTGCTCTTAGTGTCTGTGATGCTGGGGTTATATAGGAAGTGGTCTCCTGTACCAATGTATTCAAGTGTCCTTCCCACTTTCTCTTCTATGAGGTTCAGTGTGATTGGCTTTATGTTGAGGTCTTTGATCCATTGGACTTGAGTTTTGTGCATGGTGATAGACATGGGTCTATTTTCATTCCTCTACATGTTAATATCCAGTTATTCCAGCACCATTTGTTAAATGTGCTTTCTTTTTTCCATCTGATATTTTTTGCTTCCTTGTCAAAAATCAGGTGTTTGAAGGTGTGAGGATTAATATCCTAGTCTTCGATTCAGTTCCATTGGTTCTCCTGTCTGTTTTTATGCCAATACCAGACTGTTTTCAGTATGTAGCTCTGTAGTAGAGTTAAAAGTCAAGGATTGTGATTCCTCCAGAAGTTCCCTTATTGTACAGGATTACTTTGGCTATCCTGGGTTTTTCATTATTCCAATTAAATTGAAAATTGTTCTTTCAAGGTCTGTGAAAAATTTTTCCAGGATTTTGATGGGCATTACATTGAATCTGTAGATTGTTTTTGGCAAGATTGTTATTTTTACTATGTTAATTCTACCTACCCAAGAGCATGGGAGATCTTTACATTTTCTGGTGTCTTCTTCAATTTCTTTTTTCAAAGATTTAAAGTTCTTGTCATACAGGTCTTCCACTTGTTTGGTTAGAGTTACCCCAAGATATTTTATGGTATTTGTGGCTATTGTGAAGGGTGATGTTTCTCTGATTTTTTTCTCAGCCCATTTGTTATCTGTATAAAGGAAGGCTACTGATTTTTTTGAGTTAATCTTGTATTCTGCTACATTACTAGTGGTGTTTATGAGTTGTAGAAGTTCCCTGGTAGAATTTTTTGGTTCACTTATGCACACTATCATATCATCAGCAAATAGTGAGAGTCTGACTTCTTCTTTTCCAACTTGTATCCCCCTGATCTAAACCAGGACTTTTTTTAAAAGTAATACATGGCAGCCACTCACATCATGTCACAAATAGGGAAGTTACAATGACTAACCTGATGTCAAGTTCAGTGGCTAGTGGATTACTGTTATTTTGTTTATAGTCATTGCCCCAAACTGAACGAGCTGTTATATGAGTCTAATATTGTCCAGCAAAAACAAGCAAATAAATAAACACAAAAGTCCATGCAATCTCAAAATCTAAACTTTAAAATTAAACTCTCTTTTCCATGACTTGCTAGAGCAGTAGATATTAAGATTTTGTCGACTATTTCTACATATGATTAATGACAAGTAGCATGAAATGGATTTTGGCCACACACAAACCAGCGAATTCTATTACAGTTGTTGTGTACCAAGCCTCCAGTAGTCTGTGTGTACGTCAGAAAATCAAATGCCTACCAGGGACAGACAAGTAATGGACAGGAGTGAGGACTCCAGAATAGACCCAAATGAGCCCACCTGAAAGGGACCATGGTTAGTCCTTTGTTACACAGTATTACCATTTGGCCCCAGTGTCAAGAGGTGTTAAAAATCTAGGTTCTTATGTACAGTCTCCTGATTCATAAATACTAACGTTCACTTTTTTTAAGTGTGTAAAAGTCAAACACATCATATGTAGGAGCGAGATCTAAGCTCTAGATGACCAGATTTCAACTCTGACTTAAACATAATTTCTTAAGCACAGATTCCAAAACAGAAAGTGCACTGGGAAAGCTATATTTAGAGGATGCCAAGAGGATAAGGAAATTTGGGGTTGAGAAAGAGTTGGGTGCCGGGTGAAACGAAATCCTCCTTCACAGCGAAGCTGAGACTCTGCTCCATCACAGTCTAACTCAGAGCCCCACGTATGTCACAAGAGAGAAATAGAACATAAGAACAGATTTGGTTTTAAAGCTGTTTCTGAGCTGGAGATGTGAGTCGGTTGGTAAAGAGTTCACCTAACACACACCTGTCTCGGTTTCAGCACCACAGACAGCTGAACGTGATACCAGGCACCTGTGATTCCAGCACGGGCGATAGAGGCAGGTACTTCCCAAACTCAAGGCCATCCTGGACCACAGGATGCTATCTGAGAAAAAATGTGTGTACTGCTAGTCTCGCTCAGTTTAAGGTCATTGTTCAAGAAGGAAAAATTACTGACAGGAACACTTCCAAGTCTGTTTAGCTCTCATCAGATGCTGGCAGATGGGAAGATGTTGGAAGTGTTTAGCCTGTATTATAGATTTGGACCTATTCTAGGGACACCATGCTAGGCTTACATAAAGCACAAAGAACAATTTCCTGGAGTCTTCTCTCTCAAACTATTTCAGCTGCAGGCAAAGGAAAGCACATGTTGAAGGTCAGTCAGAATATACAAACACACTTCTCACCATGCTGTCCAGCACTAACTGCTGACAACTCAGTGATGGTCCTTCTTAAAGAGACTGACTCTTTACACCTGCGCAATAGTTAACTTAAAAACTCTTCATTCATTCAGTCTGTGTTAGAAAACACACACAGTCAGAGACCACTCTTCCTCCTCATGCAGGACTAAAGAAAAAGCCGGCTGAGGTTTTTCCCGTGATGTAAGTCTTTATGACTAATGGCACAGACACTCCAAGTCCTCGATGCCTACCATGGCCTTTTCTAAAAGGAGAAAGAAGAAAGACCAAGTTTACTACGTCTCATATTTCTGCTTAGTAATTTAGGATTGCTAAAACCAACTGGAAATTTTTAAACTCTCCTTTTATTTCTTTTTGTCTTTCACATCAGGCATCTCGATGCCATTCATCCCCGTCTCTTTGTATCCTCCCTCTACCCTTGCAGCAATCCCCCCCAATAAAATTTAAGAGAAAAGGGGAAAAAATATAATCATGGAAACTATAGTGTGACACAGTGGGTCACGCAGAAAACCCTTTTGTCCATTTATCTTTACTTGCAAGTGTTCATTGCAAAGAGTCATAGGTCTGGCTCAGGGCCTCTGGTTTCTGCCACACTATTGATGACAGGCCCACATTGGGACTCCTCTTGGTTATCCTGTTGTTACCCTGTGTCATGGAGATCCTGCAACTTAGGGTCTGTAGGACCTGTCCCTTCACATGCTCCAGTAGATCACAGATGGGGTGGATATTGGGGTGCAGCACCCCATAACTCTGATTCAAGGCCTGGGTAGTTGCAGGACTGGTCAGCTCACCCCAACTGGAAATTTTTAACTTGCAACGCCATTCACCTTAAACTCAGAGAAAGAGTAAACTTTCTGCTGACCAGGATTTTCTAAAAGCTGATTCCTTGTGGAGGTCAGATTTCCAGTCACATCTGCGATCACCCCTTTTCTTACTCTTTTTGATTACTTCAATTTATTTTTTATTTAATCTTTTCAGACTTGTAATCATGAGTACCATATTTACATTTCCACATCTCCCTCATTCCCTTCCAATTCCTCCTTTGTCTCCTGCACACCCCATCAAATTATTAACCTCTTCTTTATTACTGTTACACACACGCAAACACACACACACACAAGCTATCATCTGCTTGGTCCCATGTTGTGAAACCCATGTAGACACTCATCTCTAGTTTAACATCCTAAGAAATACACCAACCCTCTCCTTCAGGGGCAGAATTTGCAGCCTCAATTTCACTCATTCCTCTCCAATTCTGAGTATAATTCATTCCTGGACCCACATCTTTCCTTTTCGCCCTCAGCCTTGGGATGTTCAGTTTCTGCACAGTTGTTACAGACTAAGAACTCTCTCGTGATGGAAAATTGGGGGGGAACAACCAACACTTTCCATGTGGATGAAAACACTGGTCTCTGAAACGCCCTTTGCTTTCGAAGTAATATTTTGCCCAATGACTTCATTTCTTCTTCTTCTTCTTCTTCTGCTGCTGCTGCTGCTGCTGTGATAAAATATTCTGACAAATTCCACTTAAGGAGAAAGGTTTTTAATCTGGCTCATAGTTCAAGAGTGAGGTCCACCGTGACAAGGAACACAAAGTAAAAAAACAAAAAGCTTGAAATAGTGGTCACATTGCATCTGCCACTGGGAAAGAAAGAGAAATGGATGCATTTGCTCAAATCTCATTCTCTCTTTTACTCAGTCCAGGATGTCAAACCCAGAGAATGGTGCTGCTCAGTTTTAGCCTGGACCTTCCTATCTCAGTTAACCCAATTAAGATGATCCCTCATGGGCACATCTCCTGGGAGAGCTGTCTCCCAGGTAATCTCTGATTCTGACAAGTTGACAGTTAACCGGAGCCATCACATCCAAATTAACCCTGTTCTCTACTATAAGAGATTCAACACTGAGGGGTAAGAGAGCAAATGGACATCTCAGGAGAAAAACATTCTCTGTTCTCATTACTATCCCTTTCAACATGCTGGGAAAAGAAATCTGCTAAATGGCAACAGTTGAATGGATATCCAAGAAGTAAGTCAATTGCTGCCTCTCTAATTCTATTAGCTTGGCTACTGTGTGAGGGACTTTATAGTGTCTGCCCAAACTATAGGGCTTCCAACCCTGGGTTCAACGCAATATCAAATCAACTAGAACACACTTGAAAACCTCACTGTCCAGGCCACACCTTTAAAAAGCTAACATCAGCCTCTCTAGAAATGAACCTTGACTGGAGTAATCTCTTTGTCCCCTCTACCCACTCCCATTGGCAACATTCCAGCTGAACAATAAATAGGAAAGGTGATAGGCTGCTGAGACCAGCCTTACTGGTCATTTGTCTTACAACGGAAAGTACACAGGATTGAAATCAGACAGCCTTCTCTCTAACACAACCATAAGGTCTTAAGCAACTTTCCTAGGTCTCTTTACATCTCAGATCCTTGGTCTATAAAGCAGACATATTCTGGCATTCTCTACATCTCAAAGATTCAATGAGATAAATTATGCAAAATACTGAGATGATCCGACTCCTAGGAAGTACTAACTAGGGGATTGTCCTGAGAGAAATAACTTTAGGTACAAGATGCGACTTTTACCTTCTACAATAACAAAAGTAGAGATGAATTCGGGCACCAAACCACACTCAGGGAGTTAGGAGTGCCCTGTTTACACTGCAGAAACACCATCTTCTGTCTTATGGTCCAGTGCCCTTTCTCCAGCTAAAATCCTGCACAAGACGATGTCAGCCTTTTGTCTCTGTTCAATGACTGACAAAGATTTAAGCAATGAATAATACTGGGCATGGCCTCAAAGCTCTTCCCCATTGAAAAATTATATGATAAATCTTTTTAAAATACAACACAATGAGTACTTTTTCCTTTGTTTGAAGACCGGGGTATCTTTCACCGGTTTCAACTAACTCCCAACCATTCCTCCTCAGTTGCATTCCTACTAAAAATGACCTCCTTCCCACAGTGACTGTCAGTCACAGACCTGCCAAGCTGCAGGCAAGGTCCTCATAAAGTTGCAGTCACCCTGGAGGACATTTCCAACCCAGTTTCCACACAGACTACTCTGCTGCTCGACGGGGCCTGGAGCAGTCCTGAGGGGAGGGGCCAGGTAATGAACTGAATAAGCTAGTAAATGGACTAGGTCAAGGAATTATATTTTTGGAGGAGAAAACGGAATCATTGTTATAAAGTATCGGTTTACTGGCTGAGGTGCGCAGGAAGTTAGAGGTGTTTGATGCCTGCTCTGCTGTTTCATCCTTGCTTTGATCTGATGCTGCTATTCTGTCTCCCTTTGGCGTGGGATCCTTTGCTCTGTGCCTTGCATTGTAGAAGTATGAGCTTCTTTTTTTATTTCCTAGAGACACACAGCTAAGAGCTTACCTTTGTTCTGAGCAAAGACTCTGGACTTGAACTTTTGAATAATGAAAGAACTGGTACAATTATGAAGGCTCTTTGAGATTAAAGCTATTTTGCATTATGAAATGTGGTGTAGGAGGTGATTCTGCATTTGTATTGCTTTCATTGGTTGAATAAAGAAAACTGCCTTGGCCTTTTGATAGGGCAGAAATCAGGTAGGCAGAGTAGACAGGATGGAATGCTGGGAGGAAGGGAAGTGTGACAGACGCCATGCTTCTCTGGCCCAAGATGGACACTGGTTAGACTCATGCCGGTAAGCCACATCCTCATGGTGAATACAGATTATTAGAAATGGGCTGAATCAAGATGTATGAGTTAGCCAATAAAAGGCTAGAACTAATGGGCCAGGCAGTATTTAAATGAATACAGTTTCTGTGTAATTATTTCGGCGGCCAGGAGCCAGGCAGAAGGATGCAGCCTGTGCGCCTCTTACTACAGAAATGGACTTGAGCCTTTGGTTGTCAGACAAAGAGTATTTTGTTTGTCTACTAAATGTCCCCTGATATTCCTGCATTAAAAGCTAGGACTCCAGTTCAGTAATCACATTGGTTATGTCATGAAGGTTTAGAGCTGGTCAATACATTGATACCTTGACAATGGATTCATAAAAGAATGCTGTTATTGGGAGATTTTGGAAGCTGAAGTGGAGCCTAGGTGGAGGGAACAGATCACCTGGGAGACTGATGTCATGTTGGCCTAGAAATGTAGAGCCAAGAGACCACAGAGGGAAACCTCTGAAATTTATGAACCCAGAAAAGTCTTCCCTCACTTAAGAGGTTTTTTAAGTCAGGTATTTTGTCATGGCAACAGGAAAACTAGTGACAGTCTGGGTGGTTTAGGACACGGACTTTGGAGGTGGGGGAGAGTGTCATTACTCAGCCTCCTACAAACAGAGCTAGAGCAGAGTCCTTCAGACTGCATCATATCAGACAACAAATGAGTTGCTATTGTGTGGAGCAAAACCACACACTTGTATGACATATGAATGAGAATGGCCCCTGATCTTCTTTTCTAATTAAGGAATGTGTGTGCCCGATCTATGGCCGCCTTCTGTATCTGAAGTTGTAGTGGCATGCGGTAGAAACAATATCATATCTTAGGGCTGGAGATAGAAACTGGTCAGTAAAGCTCCTGCCACACAATCATGAGAAAGAGTTCTGACCCTGATGCCCCCGTAAAAGCTAGGCACGGTGATGCGGGTCCGCAACACTGGTACTAGGGAAAGGCGGAGACATGCAGCTCTCTGGCACTCATTGGCCAGCCACTCCAGATGAAATAGTGATATCTGGGTTCAGTGGGAGACCCCCCCTCAAAAAATAAGGTGGCGTGTATTAGAGGAAGATGCATACACACAAACATTTTTAAATTTCAAATTTTAAGTTTTTTTAAAGGAAACTATGCCCTATCTTGTTTTATGTTGTCTACAAGCACCCTCTGGGATCCATCTACATAGTCTAGTACTACTGACTGAATGGAGACCACCAAGTCTGCCCGTGGAGACTTAAGGGTGACACCAATCTCCCCATGCTCCTTTAGGTGCCATGTTGTTTAAGGGTTGCTGCCTCACACAAGGATTAAAGGATAATGTCAGAGGCTTTTGTTTGAATTTTCTCACTCAGAATAGACCTTGCTACATTACCAAGGGCTCAAGGGAAGACCACTCAAAGAAGAGGGGAATGTTGGGGTGATATTAGCCTTATCCTTGCAAAAAATTAAAATGAAATATAGAGCTTTTGTACGGAATGGCCTTTTAGAGAATATATAGAAATCTCTTGTGTGAGAAAAGGCAATCTCAATAGTACTATTTTGGGGTTCTTTGGTTGCTGTTTATGTTTTGTTTTGGGTTTTTTTTTTTTTGTTCTTGATCATTGTCCTAGTAGGAAAAGGTCATTTCAAAAATTATGGACATAATAATCTTCAGGAGAAAAAATAAAATGGGTAAATTTAATGTTTAGCACAATGAAGTTAACCGTAGCTATTTTATAAAATGCAAACTTGAGAAGAATAAATGAATCAGCACACATGTCTAGAGTTGCAGGAAGATGAGATGTCACCTGGCTTGTTTTTGTTCATTTATTTCCCATGCTTTGTTGTGTAATCTTTCTTATTATGCAAATTAGATAAAGCATCTGGATTTTTATCATCTAACATGTAGAGATTATTTTGAAACGTCCTTGTGAATGAATGATGGGCCCCTACTAGCTTTCCTCTGTGGACACAACAAGCATTACCTTAGAAAGGTCATAGAAGGAGAAACATTCTATCTGACCATTAGAACCATCCGAAGAGCATGCAGGGACCACTGAAGAAAATCCAGAAGACAAGGGAGTATTAAAAGCCACCAGGTGTGTGTTCCACAGGTGATGGATTATGTGGTTGTAATCATCACAGCCCTGAAAATGGTCTTAGGCAACAGCTCTTCTAGTCTCCCTCCTCTAGCATCTAATTTAAATTCCCTCTCAGCTAGCTCCTCTGCTGATTTCGGTGGTTTGGTTATGCAGCCCTGACTCTCATCCCTGAAGGGTCGAAGGTCCCTGAAATTAATGCCACTCAGTCCAAGTGCTTGCATATTCACAGTGACAGGCAAGGGAAGAACATCCAGGACATCCCCATGACTGCCATATTCTCCTTGATCACTATAGTTCCAGGGAGCCATCCCCATTGCCTCTGATTTCACTGAGCACCCTCTGTGAGTGCCACCACTTGTATTGTTAATTTCCAGGTGGCAGAAACAGGCTTTTTTTTTTTTTGCATCGTTGTCGCCTTAAGGCTTCTGCAACTAGCATAGTGTCTTGCATGTAGCAGATGTTGAATAAATGGTTTTGGTTGGCAAGCTCACAATATTTAATCTGGGGCTATTTTACAATCACCGAGCCTTCCAAGGGACTTGTTGACTGACAATATTTATAATAAAACAACATGTGCATTTTTTGCTTCTAACATAAATAAAAACCATTTGGCTGGTTTAAATTAACCTTTTTAAGAATATTGAAACCTGAGAAGATGCAAGAGAATCTGTAAGTGAACATGTAAGTGTATGTAAACATGTGTGAAAGGGACTCTGAGTAGGACAGGGAATATTATTGAGATAACTGAAAATAAATAAGGATTGAACTCAAGGCCAATGACCTCTGGTCAACAGCAACAGTTCTCTTTAGAATATGACTATGCCTACTCAATACAGAAAAGACACCTTCATATTATTTTATCATATGAAATAAGAATTAAAATACTGTCTGTTAATGCACAACTGAATAATGGAGATATTGTAAATGACTTCATGATGTTTTCTCCCTCTGAACAAATGAAAACAGAATTCAAATTCGTGTTCGGTACTTTAGCTAGTCTGAAGAAAAATAACTTTTCACAAAGACAAAGCATGGGAAGGACTGGTGGTGTGGCTCAGTAGTAAAATGTATAAGCACCAGTGAGGCCCAGGGTTCAACCCACAGTACAACCAAAGTTAAAAGAAAGGAGTTTGGAATTAGCATATGACTTGGTTAATAGGGTACTGGCCTAGCATACAGAAATCCTTTAATACAGCAGCACAGAAACTGAGCGTATTCCTTGTTCCTGAAATCACAGTAATGGGGAGGTAGGGTCAGGAAAATCAGAAATTCAATAAGTGTGTGTATGTGTGTGTGTGTGTGAGAGAGAGAGAGAGAGAAGGAGAGAGAGAGAGAGAGAGAGAGAGAGAGAGAGAGAGAGAGAGAGAGCGTATTGAAATTGCAGTGCATTCAATCATTAAAGAATCTCTTCAAAATATATTGCTACAAGTCAGTTGGATTCCGGATTTGCAATGACAGAATTCTAACATCTTTTATTTATGGGCTATCAGTAAAATACGGATGACACTGATAATGCGGAATTATTCTTACTGTATTTATCTTTTAACAAGTTTTACATATCGCCAACCATGACCTCCTTTCTTCAGCTTGACACACATTTATTAAATAGAAAGCAGCAGAATGGATGGAATTCTAAATCATGTCAATCCTACCTAGAGCTTCAACTGTCATATTTGCAAAAGAGCGGGTTGCATTGCTAAATTTGTTTGTCTTCCTACCACTGACAGTCTATAGTTCTATTAATATCACCATAAGATTGCTATCTATCTGAGAAGGGAAAACAGATATGCCAGTAAATGCAAAACAGTAAGTCCACAATCTAAAAAAGACTGAGGGCCAATGAAATCTGACTATAAACCTGAACAAATTTCCTTAGAACAGGAGACACCCATCAGTGCTCCTTTTTCCTATACTGGTTAGGTGAATTTTATTGGGGAACACTTCAGAGGGATCAATGGAATCCAGAAACGATTGTCTAGAGACAGTGCCTCAAGGTGTACATTCATGTTCTCTGAAGCTAGTGTGATGTGTATTCGTGAATACTGAAGGCTAAGAGAAATACAAAGTTAAAATCCTGTGAAGCACTGGTCTCAATTATGTCACTAACTGATTTATACAATCTTTTTATAAGGTGTGTCTCCATATAAAAGCTCCTTGTTTCTACTAAAATAATAGTGTGGTAGTTCACCAATGCTCTGACTAACACACACTTGCACAGCTGATGCTAGTTTTCCTTTGCAATATGCAGAGTGATTGCTGCTCTAGAATGTGTCCAACCTCTTGTTCTTCCCCAAAGTGTAACTGTTTTAATTGCTGGTCTTGTGACTGCACCTTTTTGTGTTTAATTATGATAAACATATTGTCTTCGGTTAAATAAATGAAAAAGTTTCAAATAAAAAATTTTTAAAAAGAAAAGGACCTTGTTTCACATGCGTGAGATTCATCACCAGTGGACTCACAGTCAACAGTATCAACGATCCTGTCCAAACAATCCCTTCAACACTTGTACTTTCTCTGTAAGTCACACATTACATAGCCTTCTTGCATTCATAGAAATTTACCACTCTTCAGCACAGAGCTTGAGGGATATTTTAAACAGTAAAATCAGTACCAACGACAACAACAAAAAGTGCCACCATAGACTACAGAAGAGACACTATTTGCATCATGAACTGAAGTCTCCTCAACCTAAATAAATAAGGAAGTATGTAGGAAATGTATGTACTAATTCTCTTGATTTATACAATGTATAAATGTATGCATATACATGAACCCAAACATGATGCCGTGTACTATAAATATATACGACTTTTGTCAGTTGGCAGACCTCAAAAACAGAAAAATGTGTACATGAACACTAAAAATCATCAAGAAAAGGGGCCACTTCATGATGTTTATATATCTTTCCAGAAATATTTTGTAGATATGATTCAAATCATTGAAGAAATATTCTGTACTTATTTCTTTGTTATATATTTATGTGTAATGATAAAAATTAAATAAAAGAGTCCAGGAATTTGAGGGGAGTATGGAAGGGTTTGAAGGAAGGGAATGAAATAGGGGCAATAATATAATTACATTTCAATTAAAAATACTCTGTGATAATGTAATTACTTAGAAGAGACATTGGCAGACTTGAGTAGTTAATGCAAAGTATCTATGGTTGCCAATTCTACTGTTAGAATGTCCCCAAGAGAAATAAATACAGTGAACATGAGCCTTACATAAGAATGGTCAAAGGACACTACTATTAATTCTAAAGGAGAAACTAAGAAAAGAATAACTGAAGAAATTGTGATCTAGTCATACAATGGAAATAATAGCAATAAAAAATGAATGACATTAAAAAATGAACTTCAGAACTGTTACATTAAAAGAAAGACGCCAGACACAAACAAAAATGTTACATGGTTCTGTCTGTAAGACAAACAGCAAAAGGCAAAACAAATCTATTAAGCTTGAAGTTGACCATGATTATTTCAGATGAGTGACATCAACTGGGGAGGGACATGATCCAGCTCACCGGAGCAGTAGAAATATTCTCTCTTGTTCTGGGTAACTGGTACACAGATTTGTACATGCGTAGAATTCATTTGACTGTTGGATTAAGTTTCTATGGCTGCCACAACAAATTACCACAATTTAATGGCTAAAAAACACAAAATTTAATCCCTGTTGATCTGTAGGCCGGAAGTTGAGCAAAAGTCTATCTGGTCTAAAATCATGGTTGCATCAAGGTTGTGTTCCTTTCTGAGCGTTTTATAGGGAGCGTGTTGTCTTGCTTTTTCCTGCTTCTGAAAGTTTCACCCATTCCTTGATTCATGGCCTCCTTTCTTCAAAGCCAGTAAGTGGGGTTTCCAGGTCTTTTCCCCTTCTGCCCCCCTCTTCTGCTTTCAGGAACTTCTGGGATTGCAATGTGTCCACATAGATAATTCAAAATAATGTGTCCCTGCCAAGGTCCTTCCTTTAAGCTCATCTAGAAAATTCCTTTTGTCATGCAAGGTGACGTGTTCACAGGCTCCGGTTACTGAGATGTGGAATTTCCTTGGATATAATATTCTTTTCACTAGCATTCATTTGCTGACTAGGTATAAATCATAAAAAAGCCATGAAGAAAGTGTGCGTCCACTGGAGAGATGGCTCAGGAGCCAAGAGTGCTCGCTGCTCTTGCAGAGAGCTCACAGCCGCATGCCTGACCCCTACCCTGGGAATCTGACATCCTCTTCTACGCTCCAGGAGAAGGGGCACTCAAATACATGGGCACAGATCTTGGCCCTAAGAATGCGAAGCCTTGCGAAGAGATTTATCAAAATTCAGTACAGAAGCCAAAGGCCAAAATCCTGAAAGCTAATTCATACTTCATTATTTAATTTAACAACAAAGACCAACCTAATTTGGAAGTAATCCAAAACCCAAAGTTAGGTCTTGATTCAGCTGAGGGGCTATGGAAAGACTAACTAAGCAAAACACAGTATGTAAAAGCATGCCGAAGCCTGGCAACCAGCGCATCCGTGCTCATCTCGTGTCCCCCATTAGTCCTGCCAGTGACTGTTATTGATCATATGGCTTGTTTAATTGGTGGTTCATGTTGACTTTTAACTAGAGAAACAATCCCAGAAATAAATCATTATCCAAATCTCAAAGGCTTTTATTTTGAGCTGCAATGTGCAATTAAATCATGAAGTTTGCTAATTTTAAATGATTTTAAATGCAGAAACATGGGAAGATAATTTAAACATGGAAATAGATCCAGAAGAATGCTGTCAGCCTTATTTTTCAATGGCAGTTGAGCTATTGCCTTGTTCACATCAAAAATATAATCACAGCAGATACCTGCTGTGTGATAAACAATAGTATTTGCCTATTAAGAAAATAAATACCCCCACCATATGGTCTCAGTCACATTCGCACAGTTTTGCCGACATGTATTATCACATTTCCTTGACGATTGCTCTGTGGATTAAGCTTCGAAAATAGCATAAAATGAAATACTATCCCTCTGGCCCTAATCCAGTCTAATCCTGCTTACCTGCATGTGCACCTGCTGTCCTGATGGAGCTCAGGGCCATCACGGACCTAGCTTGCACCTGGGCCTGGATAGTGTGCCAAAAATCTTTCACCAGGAGCGGTATTACTTCTCTACAGACTATAAACAATGCTAACCAGAAAACTGGGGCTTTTCCAGGAAGGGAGAATACATGTGTACACAATGTCCTAGGCAATTCCTAACTGTGTCAGAGGATGGGAAATGTCTTCTGGTGTCAGAAATTTGGAGAGAACAGGGTTTTTATGAACATGCAGGTTAGCGTCTGAGGTAAGAATCCAGACACCAATATTGGTAGGCAATCTCTCAGACAGGAAAAATCAGTTTCTGCAGTCATTCGGGTTGCTATAACAAAATGATGTAAACTAAATGACTCGCAAGTGACAAAAAATCATTCCTCATAGTTCTGAAGGTTGGGCAAAGATCAGAGAAAATTCAGTGTGTGGTGATGACTCACCTTTAGGCTCAAAGATATGCCTTTGTCTTCCTATGGCCAAAGAGCCAAGGACTTCAATGTGGTTCCTTTCACCCTCATGTCCTAATTACCTCTCAAAGACCTCAAACTGTGGTTTGAATGACCCCTTCCAAACCCATATTGAAATTGCTATTTTACCAGTGTCTGTATTAAATGGTAAAACCTTTAAGAGCCACTTAGGCAAAAAGCACTCTAGCTTCATGAGTGGATTAATGGATTTCCTATAAACTGTTGTGTTTCAGCCCTTTTTCTGTACACACACACACACACACACACACACACACACACACGAGAAAAAGAAACTATTGGCCCTTCTTACTTTATGCCATATAGCAAGAAAGTCACTATTAAATGTCAAACATCTTGACCTCGACTTTCCAACCTCCAAACAAATTCTTGCCATTACATATTATCCATCCTATATCATATGTTATCATGCTGTAAACAGACCAAGGCACATGCTACCTCCAGCGAGAGGTCAGTGTCTGAATTAGGAGGGACACAAACCTTCAGACCGTCAGAGTCACTCTCCCTACGTTATTGCCACTCTTGCTGGCAATAGCAGGACCAGAATCTTAACTCAGCCAATCCGATCCCCATGAAGTTCAGCACTGTTTGATGCATCCCCCAAGCCGCAGAACCATGGTCAGACATACACCCACCTAAATACTAAACCTTGAGGCATCTACTGAGTGCTACACAGGAAGAAAATGAGCCACTGAAACTGGAGGATGTGGAGAAGACAGCTTTCAAAGAAATGAGAGCAGTAAAGTTCCTTCTGTTCCACCCTTAAACCTACAGGGACTATTGACCAAGTGCCAGTGCCTCTGGGTCTTTAAGGACAAGAAAATCAAGAGCCTGAAAAAATTACTTTGAATAAACTCCAAAGTTTGTCTTTGTGAGATCTCAGCACATAACCTTTACATACAATACTAGGTAAAGACCTGAACCTGCATAAATCCCGCGCTGTCACTCTTCCCGGAGTGTGTCTAGTTAACTGTGTCCAGTCACTAAACGAGGCTGCACTTCCAAAACCGTTACTAGATTACAGTCTCTCTCGTCACAAGCTTGTGCAGTCCCTTACTCATTTTTTAATCACATAAACCACACTGTATTACTGTCCCTGGTCCATATTACCAGCTATAAAGAGCTTGTCCTGGAGGACAAAATAGATGGAGCAGGGAACCACACCAAACATTTTCTCAGCCTCAGCATCCCAACTAGAGCAGATTTTTTTTCATAAATGTCCTCCATTGCACTTTGCTTCTCAAAATCTGCCATCAAAGTGAGCTAGACTCTCAACTTCCCACATTATTAATTTCATCTGGTATTATCTTCTGGCTTTGTTCATGTGCTCTGAAGGTGTCTCCTTTAAAACTTTATCTCGCCGGGCGGTGGTGGCGCACACCTTTAATCCCAGCACTCGGGAGGCAGAGGCAGGTGGATCTCTGTGAGTTCCAGGCCAGTCTGGTCTACAAGAGCTAGTTCCAGGACAGGCTCCAAAGCTACAGAGAAACCCTGTCTTGAAAGAAAAAAAAAAAACAAAAAACCTTTATCTCAGTATCATTTTATTTGTCTCCAAGCAGATGGTTCCACCTGTCACTGGCAACATCTGGAGAAGTTTAGTCCACACCTGGCCTGCACCGTACTGCACAGGCACAGTGGTTTATTCTCAGCTGTAGGAGCCACTGATCTACTCTAATTCCCACCAAACCACCTGTATGGCTGAAAACAGGACATGGTTTTGTTATTATGATGGCGTTTTGGCTTTCTAAACTTGCAGTAGGTAAAAACCAGATGAGACTCCGCGGCCACAAGCGGAAGTCAGAAGAGTGACTGCCCCACAGTAAGAGAAATGAGCGGGCACCAAGAGGAGCCACTGACGGGATGCCAGGACCAACAGTGCATTGCCCATTAGCCACCTTCACTAAATGACTCACAGCTATGATGCACTGCTAGCAGGAAAGACAAAGCAGGATTTGTACTTCTGACTCAAGCACCACCCTTAGTAATCCTCTGACAACAGTCAAGGTTTTTCCTGATCCGTATTCTGGGTGCTTTTCTGTCTACTAGGCATTGCCTCCTACCAAATGAGATTAGCTTCTTTATCTCAAATTAAACACTGTCTTCTGGCACTGGAGGCAAGGAGGGCTTTCTGACCTTCCAGAGTACTCAAGTTCATTTCCCAGCATCCATTTAGGCAGCTCACAGCCAAACTGTAACTCTACTGCCAGGGAACCTGACATCCTCTTCTGGCCTTCACAGGCACTCGGACACACATGGCACAGACTCACACAGACACAGACCACACACAGAGAGAGAAGAATAAAAAATGAAAACAAACCTTAAAAATGAATAAATGCTCTGACCAAAGTAGACACCTCCCGTCATTAGCCACAGTCCTTCCTTGATTTACTTTGTAGGATTCAACTAACTCACAGTCAATTGGTCTGTTCACTTGTCTTTATCTGCCTTCACCAAGGGTAGCTAAGTCCCATGAAGGTAGACGTCATGTATATCTTGTTCACACTGTTTCCCTGCTTCCCAGGACACAGCAACCCTCAACAGATACTATTACTAGATGGATGAAGGATACACACCTTATACACTGGATGATTGTTACTATC
Source organism: Ondatra zibethicus (assembly GCA_004026605.1). Lineage (NCBI taxonomy): Eukaryota > Metazoa > Chordata > Mammalia > Rodentia > Cricetidae > Ondatra > Ondatra zibethicus. The sequence goes on from PVIU01019889.1 coordinate 26,191, forward strand.
AAATCAGAGAAGACATTAACTCAGTGATTGAACCACTGATTTTTAAAATACTTTTATTTAGTAGTAGAAAGAGTTGTTCTCATTCTTGTTTTCTATTTGTTTCTTAATCTTATTATATTAAATTTATTTTAAGTGTAAACTTGTGAGATCTGGAGTTCTTAACATGGAGATACTTATTTTTTAATTAACAAAAGTCCTCCCAGGAATTTTCTGATGAAACTGACTATTCAGGAGCTGAGAAGATGGCTCAGTCAATAAAGGACTTGTCGTGCATTCTTGAGGACCTAAGTTTGAACCCCAGAAGCCATATTTAAAAATCCTGGCATGATAGTATACTCTTGGAATCCCAGAGCTGGAAAGGCAGCTTTTGGAATTGAGAAAATACACCCAAGGCTGACCCTCTAGTTCCCACCTACACTCCAATACATGTACCTACATATACATGAAATCACACACTCACACACACACACCACTACTCACATGGATCCTACCTATAAGCATCTCTTTTTCAAAAATGATTTTTCTAACAGCATTATTGGAACTGAGTGATGCACCTCTCCGACTTTGGAAAGTAAAATCTTCATTGCCTAAAAGAAAACCACACAGGCGTTCAGTAATAAGGCTATGTTTACTTTTGCAAGGGAGCCTAAATCCCTTCCTTTATGAAGGAATTCCTAATGAACACAAACAGCTGTCTGCCGTGAGGTTGCTTTTGAAAACCATAATGCCACTTGGCTGGGCTTCACCAGGTTGTGTTTGTTCTGCTTTGTGAACATAGAAATGCATATGTTCACAGAGCTCAGCGTGCTGGGTTGTTTTGAAGCTAGCCTTTTGGAACAATCCTGGGGGAGGCGTTGACCCCAAATTGGTGCAAACAATATTTTATTTCTAATTATTTTTTTTACCACTTTTCTTTGCTCTGCTATATTTACTAAAGTAGCTTTTTCCATGCCAACGTATTTTTTTTTCTTTTTGGGATGAAGTTTTCTGCAGCCCGGGCTGGCCTGGAACTTTATGTAGCTGGGGCTAACCTTGAACAGATCCTCCTGACTTTCTACCTCTTGCGTGCATCACCACACTTGGTTTGGGGCCAGGTATTAAAACCACAACTTTGGGTATGCAAAGCAAGAACTCTGCCAACTGAGCTACAGACCCTTGTTGTTTGTGTGTGTGTGTGTGTATGTGTGTGTCCATGCATACATACATACACAGATGTGCACATGCTACAGCATATATGTGGAGGTGAGAGGAGGACATGTAAAAGTCAGTTCCCTCCTTCCACTATGTGGATCACAGAGTCAATTCATCAGCTTGGAAGCAAGCCTTTCTTCATAGCCCCAGTTGCTGACTCCTTACACTTACGATAGAAACAAGAATGACAAGCAATCATTGTCAATAAGCTATTTGGATTCAAACATATTGAGAAATTTAGTATGTGACTTTTGTCCAGTGTATTCAACATTATAGCTTATCAAGTTAGCCACAGGTAACAGGGGAAATGAGATTTGAGAATCGGTAATCTGTAATCTAATGCTTTTCTCTAAGAATCTGGAGGGTCTGATTCTGAATAAATACTTCACAAACTGTAGTGTGTGTAAAAAACACCCATGGAGCTTGCTAAAACACGGGCTCCTGGGCCCTGTCCCAGAGATTTAAATTCAGTAGGTCTCAGGTGGAGCCTATGGGGTGACGCTGATGTTGCTAGACCCAGGACCATACCCTGAATGAGGTTGTCCTCCTCCACTGTAGACGTGAAAAGCATCCACAGGAGAGGACACTTTGTAATCCTTCAGCTTCATTAACTGATGACACATAGGCACCATGCAACATATCATGTATATGCGATACCCTGAGAACCTCCTTTCGTTTGTTCTGTGAAGCAGCTTCACTAGTTACTGCTGAAGTCAATGCTATGGAAAGTTGGACTTTCCATTTGTTGTTGCTTTGCTTTCATAGTTCTGGTGATGGCCTATAGTATTAAAACATGTTATTAACTAAAGAATAATGGCAGCCTGTTATAATGCCACTGTAATATAGTACTTGAAAGCCAGAAATTTCCCCCAACTCACACAGCAGGCTTTGCAGTGAAACTCTACTACTTCTCCCATACAAGACTGGAGTTCACTTTTCAACCACCATGAATTTGATCTGCCTTTGTGGCTTGCCTTAACTATATGCTGTGGTAGCAGTGATGATGTGCAAGGCCAAGCCCCCAAGAGCATTTTGCTTTTATCTTTTTTGGAAAATGATGCAGAAATTGTATTAGAGGATGCTGGCTTCACCTGATGGAGGATGAGATAGTCTTTGAGAACTGAGCGCCACATCCCAGCCAATAGGTAGTCTGCTCAACTACCAGCTGTGTGAACAAGGAGCCCAACTGAACTCCTAATGCCACTGTGTGGATATCCCCAAACTGACCAGCAGTTGGCCTGTCACGCCTGCGCTTTAGAAACATGGAAAACAGTAAGTTATTGCTTTAAAGCCTCTGACTTTTGAGGTGCTTTGTTGAGCAGCAATAGCTAACTGACACACCCACCCTTCCCAATTCAGTGAATCCTAACTAAGGCAGGGTCCTGATGTCTGTAACCAGGAAAAAACGGTGGCAGGCCTGGGATTTAAACCTAGGTGAATGAGTTAACAGCCTCTGCTACAATCTACCATCAACTCTTACATTTTGTTCACGTGAAGCATTTTGAAGTGTAAAGAAATTGCAAGGTTTTGAAATCCAGAGTGAGTTATCCTGCAGAGCCAATTTAAATCATGTGTCTATCTAGGTTGGGTTGTTACCTCTGCTTGAGATTGGCCCCTGTGCAACTGGGAGTCTAATAGACCTACAGTGTTTCTCCTCTGGGTTAATGCTGGTTATAATAACACGTGAGGAAATTTTTATATAACTTGCCTCCTTGAAACTCAGAAAAAAAAATTGAGTGTAACATTATATTTGTTATGACTACAGAACCAGAGTGCTCAAATCCCCATACCAGATAATGAGAAATACTGCATGGTTGAAAGGCTTTGCCTAAGAAACAGAGAGCGTGGCCAACAGAGAAGTGGGTGCTGGGGATTCCCCACGCAGCGAGCCAGACATCGTTGTGGATAAAAAGGAGCAAATCTTCCCAGAACATTAGCTCTGAGAACTTAGCAGTTACTCCTTGGGGAAAAAAAATAGAGTTTGCATTACTGCGTAGCTTCTTCCACAGTCCCAGTAAAATGACTTAATAAAAGTATTTCACAGCCCTGCCTGTTTACAAACCATTTATAACTTGAACTTCAGTTGTAAGGCATTTCATGTGATCGTTGGAGGTACAAGTAAGTTTGTCTGAATGTCATCACTTAGCGGACATAAAAACAGACATGGAAGTCCAGATGAAAGACGTGGCTGGCTTCTAGGTAATGAATCATCCTGATTTCTAGAGATCACAATGAGACAGCGGAGGCATCTGATGATTTTAGGCAAACTCAGTATTAAGAGTATTTGAGGGTTTCTTTCTTCCATGTTTCCTTCAGTTGCACGTTCAGTACATCTGGAGTGAGTCCCTGTATCTTCACATTTAACCGCAATCCTCAGCAATGTTGGGAAATAACAAATTAAAAACATGGTGTGTGGCAACCCCCGGTTACAGTTTGACTCTGGAAAAGTTTATCTCTGAGCTTAGCATCAACACCTAGACAGTACCTTGCTGATATGCTCTGGCTGCCATTACTCAGCAGCCCACCTGAAACGACAGAATCCCCACTGAGGACCTTGCATGTTTGAGAGCAAAGAATCAGCGAGTGGATTCCCTCTTAAAACTACCAAGCAAAGTCTGTTGCTGGTCTCTCTCCCAGATTCTGGGAGTTTTCTTGCAATCTTGGCATGTGGATCTCAGTCCTCACCTTCACATAGTATTCCCTTAGGTGACTGCATCCAAATTCCTTCCCCAGGGGGCAACAGTCACATCAGCAGATGGACCCATCCTCCTTTAAGACCTCATCATAACTAATTGCACTTGCGGTGATCTCATTTCCAAATAAGGGAATATTTGAAAATCCCGGATGGTAAATTAAGACGTAAGTATTTTTGAAGAACACAGTTCAATCCATAGCGAGGGCCCACCTTTTCAAAGCTACACTCATACTTTAAGGAAATAATATATAACTTATTTAGCCATGTGTCTGGCACTTATAAGACCTCTACGGAGATGAGACTGCAGCTCGGTGGTCGTAGAGTCCTTGTCTAGCATACGTGAGGGCCTGAGCCCTAGAAAGAACCAAATACTGGACTAAGCACAGTAGCACACACTTTTATTTCTAGCACTAAGGAGACAGAGGCAGGCAGATCTCTGTGAGTTGGAGGCCAGCCTGGGCTACAGAGAGATTTCTAGGCAGCCAGTGCTGCATATTGAGGCCCTGACTCAAGGGAGGGAAGAGTGAGGAGAGATAGATATAGAGGGAGGGACACAGTGCGGGAAGGGATAAGACAAGAGGAGAGGGAGTGAGAGGAGAGAGAGAAAATGTTAATAAATGATAGCCATTAACTATTACTATATTTTCATCTCCCCCAACATTCTTCCCTACAAAAGAACAACATACATGTTGTACCAAATATCATGCAAACTCTACTGATGCACCGTGGGTCTGAAAGTTTCTGGAAAACAGCATCAGCTTTGATGCCCTTCTTGCTTTATAGGGCAAGTTTTTTTTTTAAACACTGCTTTTAATTATATTGCTTAGGCCCCAGGGTACTAAGTCTTTTCTAATCTTTTTCCTGTTGTATAATGGCTTTCCAATTGTTTTTCAGGTTTTATTTACTTATTTATAATTTAACTAATAGGATTGTTGAATCCTTTTGGAAATTAGGGTAATTTAAAGAGTTTATTGTTTAACTTAATAATTAAATTCCCCCATGTCCTCCCATAACGTGACATTCCTTACTTCTTGCAAAGTAAAGACTCGCCATTAAAAAGTAAGTAGAATTGCATTACAGCAATTCTCAGAATAACTATCTCTCATTATCCCCCAGCCAATTACCTACTTTGCATAGAAACAGATAGGTGGAGTACTGGCTTTGCCTTTAACCCTCTAGCAGCCTTTTGGAAGCCTGAAAACTCTTAAAATACATAATATCTTGCCTGTCTGGTCAGTCAGACATGGGCAGGAAGAGTAGCTGCTTGTTTTATATGTAAACTTAACTGACTTGGCACTACCCACATTTAAAAAAAAAATATTTATGAGCTGGGGTCTGTAGCTTGATGGTAGAAGCAAATAAGAGACCATGGGGTAAATCCCCAGGGTGAAAAAAAATTAAAATTAAAATTATTTCTGACTGTATTTGTAAGAGTATTTCTGGATGAGATTTGCATTTGAGTCAGTGAGCTCAATAAAGCAAATTGCACCGCCCATCAGGGATGGGTAGCATCTAATCCACTGAGCACTGAGCGCCTGAATAGAAGAAAAGGTGGAGGTACGGGAGAAAGTTGCTCATTTTCCCCTCCCACTGTTTAAACTTGGACATTTCATCTCCTCCTCCCGAGCTCTCCTGTTGGCAGTCACAGCAGGTGCCCTTGATTCTCAGGCCTTCTGACTGAATTGCTCTGCTGGCCTTCCGGGACCGGAAGTTCTCAACCAATAGACCATGAGACTTTACCACCATAACTGCATGATTCAATTCCTCACAGTAAATTTTCATGTCTCTCTTACTGCATCTGTTTTGCTGGAGAATCTTAACTAAATGAAATGCATATAAGGCTTCCACAAAGTTATATATATATATATATTACAGCTAAGATCATTGGCACATGATCTAAGTATATATACTCGTCGGACTCTTTCTTTGCTGTATTGGCATCTATATTAGTAAGATAAAGAAAACTAACAATTATTTGCACTAATATCTTCCAACATAGTCCTTAACCAAAGAACCCAGTAAGATAATTTAGAAAAGCAATCTACAGATTCAACGCAATGCCCATCAAAATCCCAGCAAAATTCTTCAAAGACCTAGAAAGAATGGTACTCAACTTCATATGGAAAAGCAAAATACCCAGGATAGCCAAAACAATCCTGTACAATAAAAGAACTTCTGGAGGCATCACAATCCCTGACTTCAAACTCTACTACAGAGCTACAGTACTGAAAACAGCCTGGCATTAGCATAAAAACAGACAGGAGAACCAATGGAACAAAAAAGAAGACCCGGATATCAATCCATACATCTTTGAACACCTGATTTTTGACAAAGAAGCAAAAACTATCAAATGGAAAAAAGAAAGCATATTTAACAAGTGGTACTGGCATAACTGGATATCAACATGTAGAAAAATGAAAATAGACCCATATCTATCGCCATGCACAAAATTCAAGTTCAAATTGATCAAAGACCTCAACATAAAGCCAGCCACACTGAACCTTATAGAAGAGAGAGTGGGAAGTACACTTGAATGCATTGGCACTGGAGACCACTTCCTAAATATAACCCCAGCAGCACAGACACTGAGAGAAACAATTAATAAATGGGACCTCCTGAAACTGAGAAGCTTCTATAAAGCAAAGGACATGATCAACAAGACAAAAACAACAGCCTACAGAATGGGAAAAGATCTTCACTAACCCCACATCAGACAGAGGGCTGATCTGCAAAATATACAAAGAACTCAAGAAATTGGACACCAAAAGATCACATAATCTAATAAAAAAAATGGAGTACAAACGTAAACAGAGAACTCTCAACAGAGGAATCTAAATGGCTGAAAGACACTTAAGGAAATGTTCAACATCCTTAGTCATCAGAGAAATGCAAATCAAAACAACTTTGAGATTCGATCTTACACCTGTAGGAATGGCCAAGATCAAAAACACTGATGACAACTTATACTGGAGAGGTTGTGGGGAAAAATGTAGAGCTCAATTTAAAAAAAAAAAAAAGATAATTTAGGATGTTAGCCTCCCTTTCCTCCTTTATAATTTTGTTTTATTTTGTTTTGTTTTGTTGTTTTTCTAGACATGGTTTCACTGTGTAGCCCTGGATATCCTGGAACTCGCTCTGTAGACCAGGCTGGCCTCAAACTCACAGAGAACCACCTGCCTCTGCCTCCCAAGTGCTGGGATTAAAGGCTTGTGCCACTACCTCCAAGTTTCTTTATAATTTTTTACAGTTCAATTAAGGGATTGAATTTGGTTCTGTTCAGTAAGACAAGATTTGTTTCTTGTTCCCCATTTCAAATCCCAGTAGATTTAAAGGGCCCTGCCCATTAAGCCATCACCTTGTCTACTTTCATGGAACTACCCCTTCCCTGACCTAGGTCGTCTGACTAGATAAGCTGATCCCTGATCACAATTAATGATTCAAGACTAGGTTTGGAAGTCAAGACGATTCAGAGAATTGCCTCTAGTCATTTTGTTAGAACTGCTGAGAAAGAAGAAGGATTTTCTAGAAGTTCTGCTCACAGTGTGCTGTCACTGTTACCACAGAGAGAATCCTAAGAATGAAACCAACATGAAGAAAAACAGAACCAAGAATCAAGAATGACATATTACCAATGGTGGTTTTGGACTCCTAGATCCAACTGGTCCTGAAACACCTACTGTTCCTCAGATATTTGTGGGCAACAGTCTGTGGCCTGGAATGATTTAATGGATGCAAACATTAATCTATGAACACAACTGCAGCATACACATAAACATATATGCATTGTAGCCAGACATTTTCATTTCAATGGATATCTTGCTTTTCCTAAATTTGGTTGACTAATTTCCCATTTGTAGGCAAAGCATAATCACCTCATGCTTCTACTATATTAGCTAATCATTTTACCGATCATCAATAAGGCATTACAAGATAAGGAGCATAGACACTGAATATAATATCCTTTTGACCGTGTTCCCAAGGCTATGGTTGTATAGCGATTTTATAAAATGTCAGTAAAGGTCTAAAAAACAAGCATGCTGGGAAACCACATGCTTTTACCAAGCTTATCTCCTCTCATTTCTGCCTTTCCTGTCTCAGATCTGGTCCCCCAGAAGATGACCTCAAGATGGGGCTTCATGCGCAAGGATTGATTTAGATAGAGAAGAAAATGATCAGAAAAAAAAGAAGATAGACAGGAGGAATCCAAGCAAGGTGCAATTCCAGGCAGAAACCTGTGGGGTGGGGTTGCGATTTCAGCCTGATCCTATTGAGATGGTCTGGAGTGTAGGCTACCGGTCACAGCTGCTCCTGTTGAAGTCAAGGTGACGTGGTGTCTCAGATTCTTGCCTCTTTTCATGGTAGTCCACAAGGCTCATGGCTTCTATAAACAGGGAAAGTTCTCCAGGACCACCAGGGCGGTGGCTCTGCGTGCCAGAAGCTGCTGGACACAAGAGTACACACAGGGAAGAAGAGAGTCAGAAATAGAATAGTACAAAGAGATACAGTATCATCTGGGCAGATCCCAATGTTTACTATTGCCCCACCAGACTTCTCTACCACCAATAGCTTCAGGGGAGGCGGTTTTTAAAATCACACTTGAAGCAATGTGGAAAGAGAATAGCAGTTGCATTGACCAAACATTGTTCTTAATTTTCTACAATCAATTTCATAACTACTCTTCAGCAATACTAAAAGAAAAGTCAGTGTTCTAAACTTATTGAAATGTCCATCATGGTCAGCTGGGCTTCAGAAAAATCAATAGAAACATTGCAACAGAAGTCCTGATAGCTCCATAGCTGCCTCTTCGAGATGCTAAGGTCAGGAACATTGGAAAGCTCCTGAAGTTATTCCAGGTCCAGTCTACAAGTCACAAACTTCTCTGGGGCCTTACATGGTTCCCAGCTAACTTATAAATGGAGAATATTTTATGCCATATTGTACCTCAGCCTTCAATATTTTGTACATATGAAAAAAAATGTGAGCCAGGTGGTGGTGGTGCACGTCTTTAATCCCAGCACTCCGGAGGCAGAAGCAGGTGGGTCTCTGTGGGTCCGAGACCAGCCTAGTCTATAGCACTAGTTCCAGGGCAGGTAAGGCTGTTACACAGAGAAACCCTGAAGAAGAAGAAGAAGAAGAAGAAGAAGAAGAAGAAGAAGAAGAAGAAGAAGAAGAAGGAGGAGGAGGAGGAGGAGGAGGAGGAGGAAGAGGAGGAGGAGGAGGAG
>PVIU01019890.1:0-17335 GCA_004026605.1 Ondatra zibethicus
TGTGGATAGGGTAAACCCAAATCTTAAATGTATCCTAGTCATATTGCCTTCCAGAATTTCTCCTACAGGGATTTTAATGCAGAGGGAAGATATTATTTTAGAATGGATATTTATACCACATAAACCAAGTAAAAAATTAAAAACTTATGTGGAAAAAGTCTCTGAATTAATTATAAAAGGTAAACTGAGACTTTGTCAATGAGCAGGTATAGACCCAGAAGAAATTATAGTGCCTTTTACTATTGATGAAATAAAAAAGTTATGGGAAGACAATGAACCATGGCAAAGAGCTTGGGCTAATTTTTGGGGAGAAATTAATAGCAACAATCCCAAAAGTGATAGACTTAACCTCATAAAAAGAACTTCTTGGATTCTTCCTCGAATTGTACGTGATGCACCAATAACTGGAGCCCGTACATTTTATACTGATGCAAATAAATCAGGAAAAGCAGGTTACAAATCAGAAGAATTGAGTAAGGTGGAATAAAGCCCTTATAATTCTGTCCAGAAGGCAGAATTATATGCTGTTCTTATGGTGCTAAGGGATTTTAAAGAACCTCTTAATATAGTTACTGATTCACAATATGCAGAAAGAGTTATCTTGCATATTGAAACCACTGAATTTATACCAGATGACCCAGAATTGACTTCATTGTTTATCCAGGTGCAAGACATAATCAGGAATAGGCTTTGTCCTATGTACATAACACACATCTGATCCCATATGGGTCTGCCTGGTCCTCTAGCACAAGGTAATGCTGAAATTGATCAATTATTGATTGGCAGCGTGTTGCAGGCCTCAGAATTTCATAAAAAACATCATGTCAATAGCAAAGGTTTAAAGAAAGAGTTTTCTATTACATGGCAACAAGCTAAGGAGATTATCAAGAGATGTCCTACCTGCTCTTTCTATAATCTGCAGGGAGCCATACGCTTGCATCCTCGCAGTTTGGAGGTAAACAAATTCCATATATGGCAATGCTTCAGGACTGAGTGTCCAGGCGCTTCCCGCATGCGCAAATGACCTAAGTGTCCCTAGCCAATCCCGAGAATTCTGGTGCCAGCGGGACTTAGCAGCCAATCAAGGCGCGAGTTGCGTCATATCTCCCTATATAAGCAGCCGCCATGTTAGACCTCTCTCTCGCCTCCGCTCTCCCTTCAACCTAGAGGCTCTCTTGCCTCTCGTTTTTTCCTCAACCGAGTGCTCTCCAATAAAGCATGATCGGGAAGAATCCTGAGTCTGGCTGTTCATTCCGCTGGTCAGGGTCAGCCAGAATAATCAAACACCGTTGCCTACAGGAAGTAACCCAAAGGGTACTCAAAGGAATGAAATCTGGCAGATGGATGTGTTCCACTTTACAGAATTTGGTAAATTAAAATATGTTCCCCACACCATAGATACATATTCAGGTTTCCAATGGGCAACTGCCCTGAGCTCAGAAAAGGCTGATTCGGTAATCACACACTTATTGGATGTTATGGCCATCATGGGTATACCTGCACAAATAAAGACAGACAATGGTCCAGCATATGTACCTAAGAAAATGAAACGCTTTTTTGCTTATTATAATATAAAGCACATTACAGGTATACCAAATAATCCTACAGGTCAGGCAGTTATAGAAAGGTCAAATCGTACAATAAAGGATATGCTGAACAAACAGAAAGGGACAGAAAATACCCCCAGAAATGATACAATGTATACATTTATATATATATGCATATGTATGTATATGTTTATGAACATATAGTGCAGGTTTTAGAGTTGGACAACGGCTCTGTCCTTCTTTAAATCCAAGCATGTTGTTAAAAGAAAAAACCCAGAGTTTCTGTCTCATGTCATGAGCCGTTTGATGTGGGACAGAAAGAAAAAAGTATTTAGAAAGTATCTTTGCTTTTCTTCATATCTATTATTTTTATCATACCTTTCATTGAATATATATATCTGTATATGTCTATATATGTAATGCTTAAGTTTTCCACAATGAACAATGAATTTTCCTACAGTAATCTTTGAAGTTTCCAGGAAGAAGATGTGGCCCCATAACAACAACTCCACCTGGTTGATATGATGTCATGATACTGATAGCGCTACTACAAGACCTGTTTTGGGTACCAACTGCACAAGACAGTTCCAACTTGGTTCACTGAAATGGTGCACATCTTTTACATCGTTTTGACCAGACTTCCACAAAATACACAGAGACTATTTGCAATCTTACCAAACATTAATCTGGAAATGTAACCATCATTTTACTTTCACAGGATCCCCTAGAAAGAACCTTGCCCCTATGACAGCTGGAAGTAATTCTAGAAGACAACATCCCCTCTCCCAGCACAGTTTGTCCTCAGGCTTAGGGACATCATTTAGGGGCTGATTATAATTGGTATATGGTTGAGGGTTGGGGAGGAATTTTATAAGCTCAGGGACCTTTAAAAAAAAGAGGGAAAATTGGATGATGGGATAATAGATTGGTATTTGTGAGTTATTGTTTACAGACAATTACATTGGTATAGATTCTTGTATATTGATACAAACTTAAATTATATTGTATATTGTATGCATTCATGCTTCTACCTCTGTTTAAAACATTTTATGTATTGTTACATATATATATTTACCATATTGCAGTGTACATTCTGCCTCTGATCAAAATACTTGTACATTGTTTACATTTGGAGGTCATTGTCCTAATTTATTGCACAGTTGTTTATTGTCTTAGTCTTTAAGTTAGATAGGTATTGAGAATTATAGATCAATAGTAATCTATGTTTGTCATACTTATAGTTAGACTAATCAGGTTCTTTAGATACATAGAGATTATATTATGTATAGATAGATAATCTTCAACCACTTCAAGGATCTGTGGAACATGGCATTTAAATAACTTAGGGTTTTGTTGACATGAGACATAATTGCTCCTGGCAGCACCAATCTATTCCCGAGAGAATGTTGAGCACCAAAGACACTCCACTTGGAGCCTGTCTTCTTCTTGGCAAAAAACTGGCCTTTGGGCAAAGAAATGCCCATGCCTCAACCACTGACAAGACATAGTATCCAGAAATGGATAAACAGGACTGTCAAATCTTGCCAAGACAGGGTAAGACGGTTTTGAACCATTTCTTGCCTTTGAAAATGGTCTGTCAGTTATTCTAGGCCATAGCCAAAGTTGGTCGCTTCAACGTTGCAAAATGAGACTTTGGGTGATTGCTCAGGTAGCTAATTGTCTCTGTCATATATTGCTCGCTTTGGAAGCTACTTGATTGTACTTCCTGCCGGCTCAAATAATATTATCTCCCTTCTCAGGCCTTCGATAAGGTTGAAGATTAGATAATCATAGTTACCCTCCTCTTATGATCTGACCAAGCCATCTCCAATACAAGACTTAGACTCCTTAGGATAGAATGTTTATTAAAACATTTAGCATATGTTCCTTGCTTGATATTGTTTGTGCTGATTATAATTCTAATCTTATACTTGATATCTGTTCCTAATGTATATTGTTTTGTATTGGGTTTGGAACTCTCTTAAACAAAAGGGGGAGGTGCTGCAGGAGCTACTTCCGCTCCTTCAGCCAATAGCCTTTAAGATACCAGCCCACTGGGGCGTGGTGTCTTTAGTTTTAAAAAGGCAGCAGCTGTGTGCTCGCTCTCTCTTGCTTGCTTCCGGTCTCCGGCTGTTAGACTTCATTCCTGATTGCACAGAGGGCTGTTGTCTGGGATGGTGATCAGTAAGTTTTTTTGCTTTTAATAAATAACCATTTTATTAATTACAGTTTCATACTGGTGCGGGATTGTTTTATGACTTACGCCTTCATGGACGTCTATTGACCTTAAAACAACAGGCTATAACTGGTTTTCTGCCCAGAAAGGTGAGAACGGATGTGTTTAATAGGCTGGTGACCATTGGGTTAACTATGTGACCAAGACTACGCCAGATCCTCCCCCAGACCTTTATCTCGAACTTGTTTTCTCAGTTAATCTATAGAACCCATCTTTATAGAAGATGTCATTCATACTGAACAAAAAGTTTTGATGTTGTCATGTCTTTAGTTTTGTTGTGCACATGAGATTGGGTGAATTATTACCAGGAAACTTCACCAAATTGTGTCGTGCTTAAAAATGCCTCATATAGCAGGCCCAAACAAGTCCGGTATTGCAGAGCAACCCCCGGGACTGTTGAGCGACCTCCAGGAACACTGAATGACCTCTGGGGTGACTGGAACCATGGTCCTGACTATACCACAAGGAGCAACCATCTGAGCCTTGGATGCCCTGCAACTGGAAGATTGATCACCAGAGACACAGACAGCCCCAAATACTCCAATCAGAGGAAAAGATGGGTAAACAAAGTATGAACATACTCAACACCAAAAGAGCAAAACCACCCCAATAAAAGCTAGTGACCCTACAATGACAAGACTTGAACAACCAAATATAGATGAAGCAGAAGAAAATGTCCTAAAAAATATCTTTAGGAGAATATTTGAGGCCCTTAAAGAGGAAATGAAAAATTCCCTCAAAGAAATGGAGGGGGAAAAAAACACAAAAAATTGGAAAAAATCAACAAAACCCTTTAAAAAAAGCCAAGAAAAAAACAATCAAACAGATGAAAGAAATGATTTAAGACTTGAAAAACAAAATAGAGACAATAAAGAAAACACAAACCGAGGGAACTGTAGAAATGGAAGTTATAAGAAAACAATCAGGAACCCCAAATGCAAACATAAACAGCAGAATACATAGATGGAAGAGATAATCTCAAGTGCTGAAGATACAATAGAGGAAACAGACTCATCAGTCAAAAAAAACATTAAATCTAACAAAAGTTTAACACAAAATACCCAGGAAATATGGGACACCATGAAAAGACCAAACCTAAGAATAATAGGGATAGAAGAAGTTCAACTCAAAAGCACAGAAAATATATTCAACAAAAAATCATAGAAGAACACTTTCCCAGCCTAAAGAAAGATGTGCATATGAAGATACAAGAAGCTAACAGAACACTAAATAGACTGGACCAAAAATGTCCCTTCACTACATGATAATCAAAACACTAAACACACAGAATAAAGAAAGAATATTAAGAGCTGCAAAGGAAAAAGCACAAGTAACATATAAGGTCTATTGTGTAGCTACCCTAATATCTAACAAAATAGACTTCAAACTAAAATCAATCAAAAGAGACAAGGATATTTCATATTAGTCACAGGAAAAATCCATCAATACTGAACATCTATGCCCAAAATACAAGGGTGATGTGGGAGTCCCCTCTGTGTGCTGTGATTATCATTAATGAATAAAGAACTGCTTTGGACCTATAGCAAGACAGAACTTAGGTAGGCATGGAAAGACAGAACTGAATGCTGGGAGAAAGAAGAGCGGAGTTGGAGAGAGACGCCGTGGAGCCACTAGAGTCAGACATGCTGAATCTTTGCCTGTAAGCCACTGCCACGTGGTGATATACAGATAAATAGAAATGGTTAAATTAAGATGTAAGAGTTAGCCAATAAGAAGCTAGAGCTAATGGGCCAAGCTGTTTTAATTAATATAATTTCTGTGTGATTATATCAGTTCTGGGCAGCTGGGATGAACAAGCAACCTCCTCCTACAGATTGGTGCACCAACATGGTGGACAAAATCCATGTAAAACCGAGAGGGCTTGAAAAGAAATTATAGACAAAAAAAAAAAAAGTTTAACTGCATTTATTTTTAAGCTGGCAGCTTGCCACAGCTCCTTAAGAGAGATGTTCCTGATTCAGCTATAGCAGAAAACAAGTTGCATGGTTTTAAAATGTGGCTTCCTGGGCTTTGCTGCCAGCGGGAACTCCAGGTATGAAGAATTTCAATGGCATTCGTGGGCCCGGGTGTTTTTGTGCCCACTGGCATTGGGAGCAAAGTAGATAAGACCATGCCCAAGCTCAGTACTCCCCTCCTGGGCAGATGGCAGGATCAGGTCTACTAGGTGTGCACAAGCAGGAGAGCAAGGCAGATTCCTGCCACCATACACAGAGATATTTATTTCTAGGGATGCACTGCGCTGCATGGCAGATTTAGTTATTACTCAGATAAAAGGGGTTTATGTGCTGCATGCTCATTCTCAGAGTTAAAGTGCTGTGTGCAGCTCCTACCAGACCTGGCAGCAATGGTACGTCCACCATTTTCCAAGTGGAGAGAGGCGGAGCCAGCATCCAGAGCAGCTGCAACTGAGCTGCTTAACATTTTAAAAGCTCTTCAAGGCAGTAAAGGATTACAGATAATGCAATAAGAACAGATTCAGACACACTCTAAATGGGTCACAGTGTTGGATAAATTTATGTAAGCTTGGAAGAGAGAAGAAAAAGACTATAGAGAGGTGAAAAAGAAGTAAAAAAAAGTCTTTAAAGAGACAAAGTACAACAGACTATCAAAATCCCAGCAAAATTCTTCACAGACCTTGAAAGAACAGTACTCAACTTCATATGGAAAAGCAAAAAACCCAGGATAGCCAAATAATCCTGTGCAATAAAAGAACTTCTGGAGGCATCACAATCCCTGACTTCAAACTCTACTACAGACCTACAGTACTGAAAACAGCCTGGTACTGGCATAAGAACAGACAGGAGGACCAATGGAACTGAATAGAAGACCCGAATATCAATCCACACATCTTTGAACACCTGATTTTTTACAAAGAAGCAAAAAATGTCAAATGGAGAAAAGAAAGCATATTTAACAAGTGGTGCTGGCATAACTGGATATCAACATGTAGAAGAAAGAAAATAGACCCATATCTATCACCATGCACAAAACTCAAGTCCAAATGGATCAAAGACCTCAACATAAAGTCAGCCACACTGAACCTTATAGAAGAGAAAGTGGGAAATACACTTGAACGCATTGGCACAGGAGGCCACTTCCTAAATAGAACCCCAGCAGCACAGACACTGAGAGAAACAACTAATAAATGGGACCTCCTGAAACTGAAAAGCTTCTGTAAAGCAAAGGACATGGTCAACAAGACAAAATGACAGTCTACAGAATGGGAAAAGATCTTCACTAACCCCACATCAGACAGAGGTCTGATCTCCAAAATATACAAAGAACTCAAGAAATTGGTCACTAAAAGAACACATAATCCAATAAAAAAAAATGGAGTCCAGACCTAAACAGAGAACTCTCAACAGAGGAATCTAAAAGGGCTGAAAGACACTTAAGGAAATGTTCAACATCCTTAGTCATCAGAGAAATGCAAATCAAAACAACTCTGAGATTCCATCTTACACCTGTAAGAATGGCCACGATTAAAAATACTGACGACAACTTATGCTGGAGAGGTTGTGGGGAAAAGGGAACACTTCTGCATTGCTGGTGGGAATGCAATCTGGTACAGCCCCTTTGGATGTCAATTTGGTGATATCTCAGAAAATTAGGAAACAACCTTCCTCAAGACCCAGCAATACCACTTTTGTGTATAGATCCAAAGAATGCCCAATCATGCCACAAGGACATGTGCTCAACTATGTTCATCGCAGCATTGTTTGTCATAGCCAGAACCTGGAAACAGCCTAAATACCCCTCGACCAAAGAATGGGTAAGGAAAATGTGGTACATTTACTCAATGGAGTACTACACAGCAGAAAAAAAAATAACTATCTTGAATTTTGCAGGAAAATGGATGGAGCTAGAAAACATTATTTTGAGTGAGGAAACCCAGACACAGAAAGACACATGTACTCACTCATAGGTGGTTTTTAAACATAAAGCAAAAAAAAAAAAAGCCTACAAATCACAATCCCAGAGAACTTAGACAACAATGAGAACACTAAGAGAGACATACATAGATCTAATATACATGGGAAGTAGAAAAAGAAAAGATCTCCTGAGTAAATTGGGAGCACAGGGACCTTGGGGGAGGTTTGAAGGGGGGAGGGGAGAGGCAGGGAGGTGTAGCAAGTAGGGCTTGGATGGTTTCTGTCCTCCCACCAGGTCCCACGGTCATTAGGTCCCAAAGAATCACACAGAAGGTCTACATAAGTTACAAACTGATTGGCCCATTAGCTCAGGCTTCTTATTAGCTCCTGTAGCTTATATTAACCCATTATCCCTATCTATGTTAGCTACATGGCTCAGTACCTTTCTCAGTGGGGCAGGTCACATCCTGCTTCTTAGGTGATCTGGTGTGGAATGCAGGGAGAGCTTCCTGCTTCCCAGAATTCTCCTGGTCTAATAGCCCCACCTCTACTTCCTGTCTGGTTGACCCACCTATACATCCTGGCTAATGGCCAATCAGTATTTATTTAAACCATGATTGACAGAATACAGACAATTCTCCCACAGGGAGGGGAGCATAGAAAAATGTAGTGCTCAATAAAAATCAATAAAAAAGACAGAGTACAGACAGTCATAGATTAAAAGGAGTAAAGAAAAATAAGCCACGTAAAGAGGGAAAATTCACAAAGTCTGGATTATGTATATTATTGTGTTTTCTTTGAATTTTTTGGCCATGAAGGAGCTAAGTACAGAGAGACATTTCATTGTATGGAATACTAAGTTAAACCAACATAAAGGTATCTTGATTCCAAAATTTGAGTCTAAGTATATGTTGCTTTGGAAAAGAGATTCTTCTTTTATTTTCACAGAAGATGATTGCTTCCAGACCAATATGGTTTGATGGACCAAGGTCCCCTGAAAGGTAGCCATGAACACCCCAAAAATACCCTCAAAAATTACTTTGCCCAATAAACAGTAGGAAGCAGTTTGGAGAGAAATAACTATGCCCATATTCCCAAATATTGCTTATAAATGTTTGTTTACATTTAAACGGAGATATGATATAGAGATGAATAATTTGCATTAGTATATATCTTGGTCTATTGATAAAAATTTAAGGTCAATCTTGTTATATGTATATTTCTGCTCTTAATTAAGGTATTATGATTGTGTAGTTCATTTAAAAAATGTAATGTATAATTAAGAAATACAGGTTAATAGATAATCATCTATAATAGTCAAGCTTGTAGTCATGTTAGTTTGATTTTCTAAATGTATAGAGACATATTTCAGATGGATAGGCATTCTTCAAACCTTTCAAAGACTACAAAATATGGCATTTAAAATGTTTAAGAACTTAAGACTTTTAATGCCTCATATTAAGAGAAACACTACTAAAGTTTAAATCACTCATTAAACCACACACAGTAATAATGGGAGACTTCAACACCCCATTCTCACCACTGGACAGGTCTGTCAGACAGAAAATTAACAGAGAAATAAGGGAACTAACAGATGTTATGACTCAAATGGACTTAATAGACCTCTGTAGAACATTCCATCCAAACACAGAATATACCTTCTTCTCAGCACCTCATGGAACCTTCTCTAAAATCGATCACATACTTGGTAACAAAGCAAACCTCAACAGAAACAAAAGTTGGAATAACCCTCTTATCTTTTCGGATCACAATGGCTTAAAACTGAATTCAACAGCAACAGTAATTTCAGAAAGCCCCAAAACACATGGAAATTAAACAATGCTCACCTGATCATCAATAGTTTAAGGAAGAAATAAAGGAAGAAATTAAAGACTTCTTAAAATTCAAAGAAAATGACCACAGGACATACCCAAATTTATGGGACACAATGAAAGCAGTGTTAAGAGAAAGGTTCATAGCACTAAACACCTACATAAAGAAGCTGGAAAAATCCCACACTAGTGAGTTAACAGAACACCTGAAAACTCTAAAACAAAAAGAAACAAACTCACCCAGGAGGACTAGATGGCAGTAAATAATCAAATTGAGAGCTGAAATCAACGAAGTAGGAACAACAACAACAACAACAAAAAAAAACAGTACAAAGAATCAATGAGACAAAGAGTTGATTCCTCGAGAAAAATCAACAAAATAGACAAACCTTTATCCAAACTAACCAAAAGGCAGAGAGAGAATATCCAAATTAAGAAAATCAGAAATGAAAAAGGGGACATAACAGACACAGAGGAAATTCAGAGAATCATTAGGTCATATTTTGAAAACCTGTAGTTCACAAAATTTGAAAACTTAAAGGAAATGGATAATTTTCTGAGAAAATATTACTTACCAAAATTAAATCAAGTCCAGAGAAGCAAATTAAATAGACCTATAACTGCTAAAGTAATAGAAACAGTGATCAAGCCTCCCAACCAAAAAAAACAAAAAAGCCCAGGGCCATATGGTTTTAGCACAGAACTCTACAAGATTTTCAAAGAAGAACTAATACCATTATTCCACACAATAGAAACAGAAGGAACATTGCCAAACCCTTTTTATGAGGCTACAATTACCCTCTTACCCAAACCACACAAAGACACAACTAAGAAAGAGAATTAAAGACAAATCTTCCTCGTGAACATTAATGTAAAAATACTCAATAAAGTACTGGTAAACCAAATCCAAGAATACATCAGAAAAATCATCCACCATGACCAAGTAGGCTTCATCCCATATATGCAGGGATGGTTCAACATACGAAAATGTGTCAATGTAATCCATCGTGAGTTCAGAAGCCTAGAGAAGCCAAATAACAAGGTGAACCCAAAGAAAAACGTATATAGATCCTCCTGGAAATTGGAAGCAAACAAGATCGCAGGGCAAAAGTTGGGAGCACCGGAGTGGGGGTAGGGGTGGGGGTAGGGGTGGGGAAAGTAGAGAGGGGGAAGGAGAAGGGAGAAGGGAAGGACTGGGGAGAGCTGGGGGGAATGGGAGGGTGAAGATGGAGGAAGGGCAGATATTGGAGCAGTGAAAAAGATATCTACATTAAGGGAGCCATTTTAGGGTTGGCAAGAGACTTGGCTCTAGAAGGGATCCCAGGTGTCCATGGGGATGTCCCCAGCTAGGTCCTTGGGCAGCAGAGGAAAGGGTGCCTGAACTGGCCTTGTCCCATAGTCACACTGATGAATATCTTGAATATCACCATAGAGATTTCATCCGATGGATGGAGATAGAGACAGAGACCCACATCCACATCAAAGCAATGGACTGAGCTCCCAAGGTCCAGTTGAAGAGCAGAAGGAGGGAGAAGATGAGCAAGGAAGTCAGGACTGCGAGGGGTTGGTCACCCACTGAGACAGTGTGGCTGATCTAATGGGAGCTCACCAAATCCAGCTGGACCAGGACTGAACGAGCATGTGATCAAACCAGAATCTCTGAATGTGGCTGCCAATGGGGGTGGACTGAGAAGCCATCGATAATGGCACTGGGACCTGTCTCTTCTGCATTTATTGGCTTTTTGGGACCCTAGTTTACTTGGATGCACACCTTCCTAGGCCGGGATGGAGAAGGGAGGGCCTTGAACTTCCC
The DNA here is from genome assembly GCA_004026605.1 of Ondatra zibethicus. NCBI lineage: Eukaryota > Metazoa > Chordata > Mammalia > Rodentia > Cricetidae > Ondatra > Ondatra zibethicus. Next base: position 11,322 of record PVIU01019890.1, read on the forward strand.
ACAGGGCAGGATACCCTGCCCTATCTTAAGGATGGAGGGGAAAGGAGGAGGGTTAGTGGGGGAGTGGGAGGGGAATGGGAGAAGGGGAGGAAGTGTCAATTTTTGAATGAAAAAAAAAACAAACTGAAAGAAAAAACACATGATCATCTCATTAGATGCTGAAAAAGCCTCCGACAAAATACAACATCTCTTTGTGATAAAGGTCTTGGAGAAAGCAGGGATACAAGGAACATACCTAAACACAATAAAGGCAATATACAGCAACATCAAACTAAATGGAGAGAAACTCCCAGTGATTCCACTGAAATCGGGAACAAGATAAAGTTGTCTACTCTCTCCATATCTATTCAATATAGTTCTTGAGGTCCTAGCTACAGCAATAAGACAACAAAAGGAGATCAAGGGGATACAAATCAGAAAAGAAGAAGTCAAACTCTCACTATATGCTGATGATATGATAGTTCACATAAGTGGCCCCAAAAATTCTACCAAGGAACTTCTACAACCCATAAACACTTTCAGTAAGTAGCAGGATACAAGATTAACTAAAAAAAAAAAAATCAGTAGCCCTCCTGTACACAGATGATAAATGGGCTGAGAAAGAAATCAGAGAAACATCATCCTTCACAATAGCCACAAATAACATAAAATATCTTGGAGTAATTCTAAGCAAATAAGTGGAAGACCTGTATGACAGGAACTTTAAATCTTTGAAGAAAGAAATTGAAGAAGACACTAGAAAGTGGAAAGATCTCCCATGCTCTTGGGTAGGTAGAATTAACATAGTAAAAATGGCAATCTTACCATAATCAAATGCAATGCCCATCAAAATCCCAGCAAAATTCTTCACAGACCTTGAAAGAATAATACTCAACTTCATATGGAAAAGCAGAAAACCCAGGATAGTCAAAACAATTCTGTACAATAATGAAGCTTCTAGAGGCATCACAATCCCTGACTTTAAACTCTACTACAGAGCTATAGTACTGAAAACAGCCTGCTACTGGCATAAAAACAGACAAGAGGACCAATGGAACCAAATCAAAGACCCAGATATCAATCCACACACCTATGAACACCTGATTTTCTACAAAGAAGCAAAAAATATCAAATGGAAAAAAGAAAGTATATTCAACAAATGGTGCTGGCATAATTAAACATCAACATGTAGAAGAATGCAAATAGATCCGTATCTATCACTATGCACAAAACTCAAGTCCAAATGGATCAAAGACCTCAACATAAAACCAACCATACTGAACCTCATAGGAGAGAAAATGGGAAGTACACTTGAATGCAATGACTCAGGAGACCACTTTCTAAATACAACCCCAGCAGCACAGACACTCAGAGAAACAATAAGTGGAACCTGCTGAAACTGAGAAACTTCTGTAAAGCAAAAGACATGATCAACAAGACAAAATAGCAGCCTACTGAATGAGAAAATATCTTCACCAACCCCACATCGGACAGAGGGCTGATCTCCAAAATATACAAAGAACTCAAGAAATTGGCCATCAAAAAAGCAAATAATCCAATAAAAAATGGAGTCCAGACCTAAACAGAGAACTCTCAACAGAGAAATAAAATGACTGAAAGACACTTAAGGAAATGCCCAACATCCTTAGCCATCAGAGAAATGCAAATCAAAACAGCTCTGAGATTCCATCTTACATCTGTAAGAATGGCCAGGATCAAAACCACTGATGACAACTTATGCTGGAAAGGATGTGGGGTAAAGGGAACACTCCTTCATTGCTGGTGGGAGTGCAAACTGGTACAGTCTCTTTGAATATCACTATGGCGATTTCTCAGAAAATCAAGAAACAACCTACATCAAGACTCAGCAATACCACTTTGGGGTATATACCCAAAGGATGCTCAATCATACCACAAGGACATGTGCTCAACTATGTTCATAGCAGCATTGTTTGTCATAGCCAGAACCTGGAAACAACCTAAATGCCCCTCAACTGAAGAATGGATGAGGAAAATGTGGTACATTTATGTAATGGAGTACTACACAGCAGAAAAAATAATGACATCTCTAAATTTGCAGGCAAATGGATGGAGCTAGAAAACATCATACTGAGTGAGGTAACCCAGACCCAGAAAAGCAATTATCACATGTACTCTCATAAATGGCTTTTAGACATAAAGCAAAGAAAACCAGCCTACAATTCACAATCCCTGAGAACATAGACAACATTGAGGACCCTAAGAGAGATATACATGGATCTAATCTACATGGGAAGTAAAAAAGACAAGATCTCCTGAGTAAATTGGGAGCATGGGAACCATGGGAGAGGGTGGAAGGGAAGGGGAGAGGAAGGGGAGCAGAGAAAAATATATAGGTCAATAAAAACAATTAAAAAAAAAAGGCAGACAGTTTTGCCTTGCTAACAGGCTTCATAGTAAAGCATAAATAGGCTTCAGATGCAGCTTTCCACTAAAGAAATAACTACTCATGTTATCAGTAATAACTACTCATGTCTCTGTTAAATGATTAGAGGGAAAGAGTGTGTTCTAAGATATGTAAAGGTCTGAAGACATGGAAGCTTCAGTTAACTGGAAACTTGTAACTTCAAATTGGAGCTGTTCTGGGAACCAACAAATAGCTCACCATCATCTTAATTAAGTGCAGCCATGTGGGAAGTCACCATTTTGACTAGGGATGGAAGAGAGGAAATGTCATGTGAGTTTACCACCATTGGAGTGGGCCTACCTAGGAGGTCACAATAGATTTCCAGGATTTTTTGGATTAGGATGGATTTTTGTTTGATAATTCCTGTCCTGTCCTGAAAACATAGTTTATGAAGAGAAAAGGTAATCCACTTGGTATTAATTTTAGAGACAATGAATTGTTTACACTGCTGAAAATTGGTTTTTCCTTCTACAAATTATGGTTGTACCCTGTCTTCATTCTTGAAATAAAAAGGTACTTTAGTTGCATATTAGCAGAACACACAGTTGAGAGATCTTAAACTTCTTAAAAAGAAAATTTTAGAGTTTTACAGAAAGTTTAAATAAACTGGATATTTTTAAGAAACAGATTTTAAATTGTTTTTATTGAGCTATATATGTTTCTCCACTCCTCTCCCTGCCTCTCTCCTCCCCTTCTACTCTCTCCCATGGTCTCCCCAAAAAACAGTTTTTTAAAAGCTTAAAAATTTAAAGCTATGGAACATTTTAAAATTTATAAGATCTTTTATTATGATACCTTTGTTAATATATGATCTTAATAAATAGATAAATAAAAAACTAAAACTTAGGACCACAGCTAAACACAGAGACTGTGTTCCTAGCTTATGATGCAGTAAGATGCTGACCTAAGCAGTCTGGCAAACGGTCTCTCCTTAACTAAGGTCTATTCAGCTAACAGAGATTGATTTAGGAATATATGTCTAACATCCTTGATTTTACTAACATTGTTAAGCTGTAGCTAATTTGGTAAACTAAGTCATAGAGAAAACTGTTGTGTTCTATAATGGTTTACTGTAAAAGGATCAGGAAAGTTCCCAGTCTCTTTGTAGACAGTATTTATGAGTTAAAAGACTTATCTTGAGCTGGGTGGTGGTGGCACTTGCCTTTAATCCCAGCACTTGGGAGGCAGAGGCAGGTGGATCTCTGTGAGTTCCAGGCAGGCCCCAAAGCTACAGAGAAACTCTGCCTCGAAAAACCAAAAAATAAAAAAAAAAGACTTATCTTGTATTTAAGGACCTTCACTTTAGAAACTGCTATTTTTTTTTTAAGGCTAAACCTAGCTGGGATAAGGCCTTAAAATCTCAGTCTTATATGACATACAAGTTAATAGCCAGATACCTTAGAAAGGATCAATTTTTTTTATATGTTCAGAATTGTATGTTTTCAAAGTAAGCCTAAACCTAACAGATAATGGTCCTCAAACACTTCAGAGATCTGAGAGTACGGCATTTAAAATGTTTAACAAAAGCTTTTTATGGTAGAGAGACATGCCAGCTCTTGGCAGTGCCCCTATCTCCTCCAAAGAAGATGTTGGGTGCAAAAGACCCTCCACCTGGAGCTTGCTTTAAATGTGACAAAGTTGGCCGGCCATGGAGCAGAAAAAAAAACTGCCTTTCACCTCAACAGCTGCCAAGATGCTGTCCAGACTGTGAACAAGCAGGACACTGGGGAGTCGGTTCCCCTACTTTGCCTAGACAAGGTAGGCCAGTCCCTCCCAAGTTCCTACTGCACAGGGAAGTCTGTCAGATCTTCTGGGCCTGACAGCCAGAGACTGATGCTGCCCTGGGACCTCTGTCCCCAATGACCATGGAGAAATTGGGGTAGCTGTCTAGGTAGCCAGACAGTTCCTGCCATTTTTTGTTTGTTTTGGTTTTTTGAGACAGGGTTTCTCTGTAGCTTTGGAGCCTGTCCTGGAACTAGCCCTTGTAGACCAGATTGGCCTCGAACTCACAAAGATCCGCCTGCCTTTGCCTCCTGAGTGCTGGGATTAAAGGGGTGCACCACCACTGCCCGGCATGTGCCACCACCACCCCGCCCCTGTCATTTTTAATAGATTCGGGAACTGTTTGGTCCGGGCTTCTGCTTACTCAGGTAACATTTATCCTTCTCTGGCTGGAGGGATGGCTCAGTGGTTAAGAGCATTGCCTGCTCTTCCAGAGGTTCTGAGTTCAATTTCCAGCACCCACATTGAGCCTCACAAGCATCTGTAATGAGATCTGGCACCCTCTTCTGGCCTACAGGCATGCATGCAGACAGAACACTGATACATAATAAATAAATAAAATCTTTTTTAAAATGTATCCTTCTCAGATTTGATGGTGTTAGACAACTAGGCTAGCCTTTTGCTATGACACCAAGGTGTAGCTCTGTTCAGCTGTTTCACAGACACCTGCACTTTCCTAGGGAAAGATTGCTGCACTATATTAATGAATCTGGCCTATGGGAAATTGATATTGAGTCATTCCACCAATTGTCTGAAGAACTTGGCCACTATAATCAGGACGCCTCTCCATTCCATTCTTTCTGGCAGTCTTCACTCTTCCCATGGCCACTTTCATCCAAAGGGCTGGTGGTAATAATTACAGCCCTGTGCCTTCTCCAGTCCTCCAGGAATGGAGTAGAGAGGTCTCCAGGATGTCCGTTAAGGGAATGCTTCTTGATGCAGACCTCCTGCTGAGCACAAGGCCACTGACTCTCCTCCTCATGCCATCCCATGCCAACAGGTGTAGCACGAATAATAAAAACCCAGAGACAGAAATTGGGGTTCAGCCTGAAAACCAGAAAAGCAAAGCAGCCAAGCCACTAGAGAAGTTTTACCTCTTCCGAGGCTGGGCGACCGCAAACTAAGCAGACTGAGCAGACTAAGCAAACTAAGCAGATTAAGCCTCTCTCCTCCCATTTTATATTCCCTCTAGTGCTGGGGTTAAAGGTGTATGACTCCCTAGTACTGGGATTAAAAGTGTGAGGTATGGATTATACCACCTGGATTTGCTTCTGTATTAATCTTGTGTAGCCCAGGGTGGCCTTGAACTCACAGAGATTCATCTGCCTCTATCTCCCAAATGCTGGGATGAGAGGTGTGTGCCACCACTGCCTGACCTCTAGTGGCTTAGTTTTGCCCTTCTGATCTTTAGGCAAGCTTTATTTACTAAAACACAAATAAAATATCACTATCAACAGGAAGTATCCAGATTAAAACTGGTGCCTACATACCCCAAAAGCTCTGGGTGTTCCACTGGAACCTTCAGCTCACTCCTGCAGTGTGAGAAGCCCATTCCTGTCTCTCCAAACAAAGGGAAGGCACCGAAAAGCACAGTTCTGAGTTCTGGGCAGCTCCAACAGCTTCCTCCCCTGAAGTTGACAGCTTCCCAAGTCTCCACCTAAAGCAGTCAGCTTTTGCCCACACTTGGGCACAAACTCGGCTTGTGGAAGACACGTCACCACCCCTGGCCTGCAGGCTGTATGTAGTAATGAGGGGCTCGGGCTGCATTCCCGGCACCGGGCCCCTTGTTCTGTCCCACCCGGCTCCA
>PVIU01019890.1:17435-35393 GCA_004026605.1 Ondatra zibethicus
CGTGGCTTACCGGCATGAGTCTAACCAGTGTCCATCTTGTGCTGGAGAAGCATGGCGTCTGCTCCACTGCCTTCTCTCTCACAGCATTCCCTTCTATCTACTCCGCCCACCTAAGGGCTGTCCTACCAAAAGGCCAAGGCAGTTTTCTTTATTTAACCAATGAGGGCAATATACAAACAGAAGACCCTCCTACACCAGCTGTATAATCTCCCTGCTTCAGTTTGGGCATGCTTCTCTAGCTCCGACTTCGGGGACTGGAGAATCTGCTCAGGAGTGGCTTTGCTCAAACAAGCCTGTTGCCATACTTTTTCCAGTTCGTTTTGATCTGGCTTAGTGCATCAGTGGAGAAACCTATTACTGGGGGAACAGAAAACCTATTAAAGTATACTTGCATAGTGTACACCACACCTTGGCGTTGACGCCCAGCAAATATACTACATAGTGGTGGGACAAACCTATACACCCACCATTCAGGGGGTAGATGCAGAAGGATCAGATATTCAAGATCATAGTAAATTTTTATGTCACCCTGGGATACATGAGACCCTTTTTCAAAATAAATAAACATATTGACACAATGATTTTTGTTTCCTTTCCCCTTCCTTCTTTCCTTCCTCTCCTTCCTTCCTTCCTTCTATCCTTCCTCTCCTTCCTTCTTTTCTTCCTTCCTTCCTCTCCTTCCTCCCTCTTTCCTTCCTTCCTTTCTTTCTTCTTTCTTTCTTTCTTTCTTTCTTTCTTTCTTTCTTTCTTTCTTCCTTCCTTCCTTCCTTCCTTTCTTTCTTTTGTTCTCAAGAAGAGTGCTGAGTGGTGGTGGCACACGCCTTTAATCCCAGAACTTGGGAGGCAAATGGATCTCTGTGAATTTGAGGTCAGCCTGGACTACAGAGAGTTATAACCAAGAGTACACAGAGAAAATCTGTCTCAAAAAACCAAAAGAAGAAGGAGTAGGAAAAGAAGGAGTGAAGAACAGAGGAATCATGCATGCTGACTAGTTTTATGTCAACTTCACTGACACAGGCAACAGTCACCTGAAAGGAGGGAGCCTCAGTTGAGAAAATGCCTCCATTGAGATGAGGAAAGGGTCACTTCCTGGACTGGACCTCCAGGAAGGACCACCATGGTCTGTGCTGCCACCAGAAGCCATGCTGGTGTTTGTGGTTCTTGCTGCTGTCACAGGCTGTGATAAAGTTTGCCATCCACGTGACTGTAAGTGGTCTGTGCCACTGACTGATGACTTGGTGATGTCCTTGAGCTTTCCTACCCGAGGTGAGAGAGGGGCATGTGGCTGTAAGCAGACCACGAGGAGGCCCAAGGTCTGTGTGGGCCTGTGCAGCCACTGAGGGCCACGAATGGGTCAGTAGACCTGATACAGACAGAGGCTATGTTGATGTCTATGACCTGTGTCACCATTAAAGATCATTAGGGGATGTCTGTGGTCTGTGGTGCTGCCCGAAGCCATGTTGATGTTGGAGGGCCCTGTTGAGCTGACTCCATGTGTCATGGGTGCTGGAGAACTGTCCCTGTCCCTTGATGGCTGCCACACTGGCAGCATGGTGGCCTGGCAGAGGCCTAAGCTGACCAAACTATCCAGGCCCAGATCCAAGATTTTGAGTTGGCCCACCCCACATCTCCTGCATCTGTGACCTTCTGGAGCACTTGAAGGGGGCCATCCTGTGGAAGCATAGCTGCAGGATCTGCAGGACTCAGGGCAGCAGTGGGAAGTTCAGGAGGAATCTTGGCAAGGGTGCGGTGTTGATGGTGTTGCAGAAGCCAGAGACCTTGAACCAGACCAACAGCTCATTGCAATGAACCTTTGCAAGTAAAGCTGTTTGTGCAAAAGGGTACAGCGTGTGACACACTGCAGCTCATTGCAATGAACCTTTGCAAGTAAAGCTGTTTGCACAAAAGGGTACAGGGTGTGACACACTGCAGTTTCCAGTGCCGCTGCCACACATGAATATGTGATAGAGACGCGGGAAAGACAGAGGAGCAAAATGGTCCGCGGAAGGCAGAGCTGGAGAGAAGCTGCATCTGAGAGAGGAGCAGGCCGTGGCCCAGAGGGATTGGCAAGATTTTTGTTGTTGTTGTTAATTTTTATTTATACTTTTTTTTCTGGGGAGGTTACAATGGTGGAAGCAGATATGGAAGGACTTGGAAATAAGAGGGATTGGGGTACATGATGTGAAATTCCCAAAAGAATCAATAAAAAAAATTATGTTATAAAAAAGAAAAAGAAAGAAAATGCCTCCATAAGATCCGACTGTATGCAAGCCTGGAGGGCATTTTTTAAATTAATGATTTATGTGGGTGGTCCCAGTCTATTGTGGGTGGGGCCCCATCGAAGATCTGAGAAGGGAAATAATGTTACCGTTACCTGAATAATTAGGACATGCAATCAAACAACTTCCAAAACATGCAACAAATCACAGAGACAACTGGCTACCTGGGCAATCACCCAAGGTCATGTTTGCAGTGTTGAAGCAACCAACTTTGGCTAAGGCCTAGAATAACTGACAGATTATTTTTTAAAGACAAGAAATTTTTCAAAACCATCTTACCCTGTCTTGACAAGATTTGACAGTTCTGCTTATCCATTTCCGGATACTATATATTTTGTTAGTAGTTGAGGTATGGGCAGTTCCTTGCCCAGAGGCCAGTTTTCCCAAGAAGAAGACAAGCTCCAAGTGGAGTGTCTTTGGTGCTCAACAATCTCTCAGGAATATATCGGTGTTGCTAGGAGCGATTGTGTCTCACTACCACAGAACTCTAAGTTAGATTAAATGCCATTTTCTACAGCTCTTTGAAGAGGTTGAAGATTATTTATACAGAATATAATCTCTATGTATCTAAAGAACCTGATTAGTCTAACTATAAATATGACAAACATAGATCACTATCGATCTACAATTCTTAATACCTATCTAACTTACAGACTAAGAGAATAAACAACTGTGCAATAAATGAGGACAATGACCCTCCAAATGGAAATAATGTACAAGTATATATTGCAATATGGTAAAAAAAATATATATCAATACATAAAAAATGTTTTAAACAGAGGTAGAAGTATGCATGCATACAATATTCAATATAACTTAACTCTGTATCCATATACAAGAATCTATGCCAATGTAATTATCTATAAACAATAACTCACAAATACCAACCTATTATCCCATCATTCCCTTTTTTTTTTCAAAAAGATCCCTGAGCCTATAAAATTCCTCCCCCAACCCTCAACCGTATACTAATTATAATCAACCCCTAAATGATGTCCCTAAGCCTGAGGGCAAACTTTGCTGGGAGAGGGGACGTCATCCTCTAGAATTACTTCCAGCTGTCATGGGGTGACGTTCTTTCTGGGTCATCCTGTGAAAGTAAAATGATGGTTAAATTTCAAGATTTATGTCTGGTAAGATTGCAAATAGGCTCTGAGTATTTTGTGGAGGTCTGGCCAGAACGTTGTAAAAGATGTGCACCATTTCATCTAACCAAGTTGGAACCATCTTGTGCAGTTGGTACCAAAAACAGGTCTTGTAGTAGCACTATCAGTGTCATGACGTCATATCAACCAGGTGGAGTTGTTGTTACGGGGCCCCATCTTCTTCCTGGAAACTTCAAAGATAACTGCAGGAAAAATTCATTGTTCATTGTGGAAAACTTAAACATTATTTACAGTTGTATATATTCAATGAAAGGCATGATAAAGACAAAAATAGATATGAAGAAAAGTAAAGATGTTTTCTAAATTCATTTTTCTTTCTGTCCCATATCATGGCTCTTGACATGAGACAGAAACTCTGGGTCTTTCTCTTAACAACAAGCTTGGAATTGGAGAGGGACTGAGCCAGAGTCCAACTCCAAAACCAGCTCTATATGCTTATGAATATAAATAAACAGAAAAATATATAAACATTGTTACTAACAGAACCTATTCGATTTTCTTGGTGATCCATATTGGGTAGTAATTTTTTCCATCTGTCAGTATTCAAACATCCAGGGTCCCTTGAATTTTTCGAAGATGAGTGTTTTCCTGTGGGGATAAGAACAGAACCCTGCCCCCATCCTATAAGTTTTTCTTACCACCTGTATGATTATCATCATTGTGGATGATCTGTCATGTCTTTTTCCAAGAGGTTTCTCCTCTTCAAACCAAACCTTTATTAATTTTGATGGTATCCACAATTTTTCTTCTCCTGTGGAAACAAGAGCAAAATCCCTTCCCCAACATAGCACATCTACTGGCTTCCATTGAAAGGTCAGCACATCCTTGAAATAAATCAGTTGATTTAGTTCAGCAGATTTTTCCATTATCCAATGTCTTTCTGCTGCTGTTGTCCCTCTCATTGGCATTGAGAAAATTCAAGGTTAATAAGGCATTATGTAATCTATTTCTGGGGGCATTTTCCACCCCTTTCTGTTTATTTAACATATCCTTTATAGTTCGATTTGATCTTTCTATGACTGCTTGACCTGTAGGATTATATGGTATACCTGTAACATGCTTAATATTATAATAAGCAAAAAATCGTTTCATTTTCCTAGACACATAAGCTGGACCATTATCTGTTTTTATTTGTGTAGGTATACCCATGATGGCCATAACTTCTAATAGTTGTGTGATTACTGAATCAGCTTTTTCTGAGCTTAAAGCAGTTGCCCACTGAAAGCCTGAATAAGTGTCAATGGTGTGATTTACATATTTTAATTTTCCAAGTTCTGCAAAGTGGAACACATCTATGTGCCAGATTTCATTCCTTTGAGTACCCTTCAGGTTAGTCCCTGCAGAAGGTGGTGTTTGGTTATATAAAGAGCAAGTAGGGCATCTCTTTATAATCTCCTTAGCTTGTTGCCATGTAATGGAAAACTCTTTCCTTAAACCTTTACTATTGACATGATGTTTTTTATGAAATTCTGAGGCCTGCAACATGCTTCCAATCAATAATTGATCAATTTCTGCATTACCTTGTGCTAGAGGACCTGGCAGACCCAAATGGGACCGGATGTGTGTTACGTACATCAGACAAAGACTATTCCTGATTATGTCTTGTACATGGATAAGCAATGAAGTCAATTCTGTATCATCTGGTATAAATTCAGCGGTTTCAATATGCAAGATAACTCTTTCTGCATATTGTGAATTAGTAACTATATTAAGAGGCTCTTTAAAATCCCTTAGCACCATAAGAATGGCATATAATTCTGCCTTCTGGACAGAAGTATAAGGGCTTTGTTCCACCTTACTCAATTCGTCTGATTTGTAACCTGCCTTCCCTGATTTATTAGCATCAGTATAAAATGTACGGGCTCCAGTTATTGGAGCATCACGTACAATTCAAGGAAGAATCCGAGAAGTTCTCTTTATAAGGTTAAGTCTATCACTTTTGGGATAGTTGCTATTAATTTCTCCCAGAAAATTAGCACAAACCCTTTGCCATGGTTCATTGTCTTCCCATAACCTTTTTATTTCATCAGTAGTGAAAGGCACTATAATTTCTGCTGGATCTATACCTGCTAGCTGACGAAGTCTCAGTTTACCTTTTATAATTAATTCAGAGACCTTTTCCACATAAGTTTTTAATTTTTTACTTGGTTTGTGTGGTAAAAAGATCCATTCTAAAACAATATTTTCCCTCTGCATTAAAATTCCCGTAGGAGAAATTCTGGATGGCAATATGACTAGAATACAGCTAAGATTTGGATTCACCCTATCCACATGTGAATTTTTCCTCAATCATCATCAGTTCATTTCTGCTTTAGCTGTTAATTCTCTGGGACTATTCAAATCTTTGTCACCATCCAAGGTTTTGTTCAAATGAATTATTAGATCAGGTGTTATCCCAACAGCCGGTATAGACTGGAAATGTCTCCTAACAATCTTTGAAAGTCATTAAGAGTCCGTAACCAGTTTCTTCTAATTTGTGCCTTTTGTGTCCTAATTTTCTGTAAACCTATTCTGTAACCTAGGTAATTAACAGAATCTCCTCTTTGAATCTTTTCAGGAGCAATTTGTAATCCCTATTTAGGCAAGATTATCTTTACTTCCTCAAACATTCTTTCTAAAGTATCTATGTTTGAATCAGATAGCAAAATGTCATCCATGTAATGGTAAATTATAGACTTAGGGAATTGCTTATGTATTATTTCTAAAAGCTGACTTACAATGTATTGGCACATGGAGGGGCTATTGAGCATCCCTCTGGAAGGACAGTCCACTGGTATCTCCTAGTAGGCTGAGAGTTATTATAAGTAGGCACTGTGAAGGCAAATTTTTCTCTATCCTTTTCTTGTAAAGGTAAAGAAGCAATCCTTTAAATCAATAACTATAAGAGGCCATCCTTTGGGTAACAGAGAAGGCAGAGGAATTCCAGACTGTAGAGGGCCCATAGATTGAATTACCTTGTTGACAACCCTTAGATCTGTCACCATTCTCCATTTGCCAGATTTCGTTTTTACAACAAACACAGGAGAATTCCAAGGGCTAGTTGACTCCTCAATATGTCGAGCATCTAATTGCTCCTGTACCAATTGTTCTAAAGCCTGCAATTTATCTTGAGCTAGAGGTCATTGCTTAACCCATATTGGCTTCTCAGTTAGCCATTTTAAAGGTGGGGCTGTTGGTACCTCTAAAGGGTTGTTAGTTGCTTTATGTTCTTGTACAGCCTGAATGGCTGGTGACCTTCATGCATAGTACCTTATTACATCCTTCCCAGAATTATGAGTTCCTGGGACTGCAGGAATGTTAATCTGGGTATTCCATTGCTGTAGCAGGTCATGGCCCCATAAGTTTATTGCAATATCAGCTACATATGGCCTTAGCGTTCCTCTTTGACCTTCTGGCCCAATACAGTTAACCAATCTCGTGCTTTGTTTAACTCGAGATATGGTTCCAATTCCTAGTAATTGAACATCTGCCTCTTGAAGAGGCCAATTTGGATGCCAAGATTCTGGAGTGATGATACTCACATCCACTCCTGTGTCTATCAAGCCAACAATCACAATGCCATTTATATGCACTCTCAGTTTTGGTCCCTGATCATTTATAGAGGTTTGCCAAAATATACACTTCTTATTTCCTAATTGAATTTCTGACTTATCCTCCAAATTTGAGCCATCATTTAGAACCTTGCACAGAAGCTTGTAGAGATTTTAATTTTCCTGGTGAGACATGTCCTCCACGGTTACTGGGAATGATGGGCCACTTTTGGCTTGGGGGCCTGCGAGAGGCCCCTCAGGGAATTTCCCGATGGTATCAGGTTGCCTTGTCTGTCTGTTGTTGATCTGCATTCGTTGGTCCAATGTCATCCTTTGCCACACCTCCTACATATACCTGAAGGCCGAGGTTTCCTATTTCTGCCATTTCCAGATGAAGTGTTATTCCTAGAAATTCCTTGCCTGTAATCCCTTTTCAGGTGTCCTAATTTACCACAATTAAAACATTTGGCAGGTTGATGTCCCCTCATTGCTTTGGAAATCGCTTCTCCTACCCAAGATTCGTCATCATAATTAAAGGTCTGAAAATTCAGGGTATGCTGGATCCATTCATCCATAGGTGTTGATCTAGACCTTAAAGGACCAATTATCTTTTTGCAGTCTAAGTTTGCATTTTCAAAAGTCAGCGATTCAAGAATTAGTCATCTAGCTTCTGGATCTGTTACTCCTATGTTCAGAGCCTTAATTAGTCTTTGCAAAAAGTCAGTATAGGGTTCTCCCTGTCCCTGCCTATCCCTGGTAAATGAGTCTATCTTTTTGCTCAGTTCTGGTATACTATCCCAGGCATTCAAGGCTGCTTTGTGGCATAGGGATACTTCTTCATCATAAAGAGCTTGGACCTGTGGATCAGTGTATGCTCCTATGCCAAGAATTTGATCCTGTGAAACCTCCACACACTTTGCCTGCTTTGTGGCATAGGCATACTTCTTCATCATAAAGAGCTTGGACCTGTGGATCAGTGTATGCTCCTATGCCAAGAATTTGATCCTGTGAAACCTCCACACACTTTGCCCTTCCTTGCTGTTCCATATGTTTGGATTCTTCTCTGAAATAAACTCCAAACATCAAGAAAGGTCCGTCTTCTAACAGCACTGATGCTAAATGGGAGAAAGCATGGGAAATAGCCCTGACATTAGAAACCCAAGTCCTTATCATTTCCTTAACAAATGTAGAGTGCAAGCCATAATTAACGACGGCTTGCTTAATTTCCTTTAGATCATTCACTCCTACTGGCATCCATCCAGCTTCTTTGGCTCCCTTTGAGCCTTTAGAAGTTGACGGTTTGTCAGAATAAATTACAGGGTATGTCGCTAATACCCAGGGTAAACCAGTTCTGACAGCTGGTGGTGGCATTGTATCCTGCCCTTGTATGTTCTCACCTGGTTCATCAGCTCCGATTATTTCCTCAATCATTTCAAATCTCTTAATCATTGTCTCACATAAGGCCTGAATCTCCTGACCTGCAAAGCTTTCTAGTGATTTCCCTATAGCATCAATTTTCTGGTTCCCATTCTGCACCTGTGATTCCAAGGTCTTAATGTTTCCTTTCAAAGATAACATCTCCTTGAACTGCCCCCGGATATCATGTAAGTTCCCATCCTGGAGGTATATTCTGTCTGTTACCTTATCAAAACTCTGGGATAACTTCTGAAAGTCAAATTCAACAGCCAGGACCCTCTCAGGTAAGTTCCTAGTACCCTTAGATAAGGAGTCAATTTTGCCTATCATGGTATTAATCCTATCAATTAATGCCATATACTTCCATAATGATATAATATGGAGAAGAAAACTGATACCTAATAACCAGTAAATTGAGGTACCTTCAAGGTCATAGAGGCCTCATGTGATTTCAGCAACAACCACGGCTATAGTCCCGTTAAAAGCAAAACCTGCCATTTTACCTGTTAACCAGCAGATGGTGCTGTTTCCGAGTCACGACTGGAATCAATGGAAAGGTGTCAGGATAGAACCTGTGGTAAAATCCAGCAAACCAGGCAGGCAGCGTGGATCCCGGGAGGCATGGAGTTTTTAACTGCTGACTCCACACACAGGCTGCAGCTGGGAGAGCTTGTGCCAAGCCACCGAGCCCGCACAGCAGGCAGCCTAGCCAGGGGATGGGGGGAGAAGGGGTGGTTCTAAAACCAAATGTTGAGGCGCCAGATAAAGCCACAAAACAATCCCACACCAGTTTGGAAAAGGGGTTATTTATTGGAGGGGAAAAAACTTACAGAACACCGTCCTACACCACAGTCCTCTTGTTGCAGAGAGTCTAGCAGTCTGAATGGGAGCCTGAAGCAAGAGAGAGAGAGCCAGTGGGCTGCCGCCACTTTTTAAAATGAAATAGACCACACCCCAGTGGGCTGGTATCTTAAAGATTATTGGCTGAAGGAGCGGAAAGCGCTCCCACAGCACAGATATCTACAAAACATTTTACCCAAACACAAAAGAATATACTTTCTTCTCAGCAGGTAATGGAACGTTCTCCAAAATCTATGACATACTTGGACACAAAGAAAGTCTCAACAGATACAAGAAAACTGAAATTGCACTCTGCATCCTATCTAAAAACTATGGATTAAAGAAGGATATCAATAACAACAGAAACCTTACAAACCTATAGAACTCAATTCCAAATTTAAAATGGTCTAAAAAAGAAATTAAAATCCAGGCATACTAATACATGCCTTTAATCCCAGTCCTCAGAAGGCAGAGACAGGTAGATCTCTGTTTCTTTGAAGTCAACCTAGTCTACAGAGCAAATTCCAGGACAGCCAGAGCTACACAGTGAGATCTTGTCTCAAAACAAGCAAATCAACAAAAAGAAACAGAATTACAGACTAATTTTCCTTATGAACATAGATACAAAAATATTCAATAAAATACTTGCAAACCAAATTTAAGAACACATAAAAAAAACATTATCCACCATAATCAAGTAGGCTTCATCCCAGAGGTGCAGGGATGGTACAACATATATAAACCAATAACTGTAATCCACCATATGAGCAAAACCAAACAGAATGCAAGACATGGAAGAGAGAACTCTGCCATTAAAGGTACAACAGAGGAAAGAGACTCAACAGTCGAGGTCTGAGCCAGCAACCTCTACTGGAGCATCTACAAGGGAGCCACTGCTGAGGGAGCAGGCCCAAGCCAGAGACCTCTGCAGGATTGAGCAAGCCAGGGACCTCCACAGAAGCAGGCCCAACCTGGGGACATCTGCGGGAACAGGCCTGAGCCAGCGACCTCCACCAGAGCAGGCTTGAGTCAGCAACCTCTGCCAGAGCAGGCCTAAGGCAACAATCTCCACAGAAGCAGACCTGAGCCATTGACCTCCTAAGAGCAGAGTCAAGGCAGTGATCTCCATGGGAGCAGGTACAAGGGAGCAACTGATGAAGGAGCAGGCCTGAGCCAGAAACCTCTGTGGGACAGAGCATGAGTCAGAGACCTCTGAGGGAGCAGGCCCGAGCCAGAGACTTCTACAGGAACAGGCTTGAGGCATCAATCTGTACCAGAGCAGGCCTGAGACAGCAACTTCCACCAGTGCAGGCCTGAGGCAGCAAACCTCCTCAGGGACAGATATAAGGGACTGACCAACAGAACAGCCAAAACAATATTGTGCAGTAAAGGAACTTCTGAGGCATCACAATCCCTGACTTCAAACTCTAATACAGACCTACAGTACTGAAAACAGCTTGGTATTGGCATAAGAACAGACAGGAGGACCAATGGAACCAAATAAAAGACCCAGATATCAATCTGCACACCCATGAACACCTGATTTTTGACAAAGAAGCAAAAAATATAAAATGGAAAAAAGAAAGCATATTCAACAAATGGTGCTGGCATAACTGGAAACCAATATATAGAAGAATGAAAATAGATCCATATCTATTGCCATGCACAAAACTCAAGTCCAAATGGATCAAAGACCTCAACATAAAACCAACCACACTGAACCTCATAGAAGAGAAAGTGGGAAGCACACTTGCACTCATTGACACAGGAGACCACTTCTTAAATATAACTCCAGCAGCAAAGACACTGAAATCAACAATTAATAAATGGGACCTCCTGAAACTGAGAAGCTTCTGTAAAGCAAAGGACATGATAAACAAGACAAAGTGACAGCCTATAGAATGGGAAAAGATCTTCACCAACCCCACATCAGACAGAGGGCTGATCTACAAAATATACAAAGAGCTCAAGAAATTGATCATCAAAATAACAAATAATCCAATTTAAAAAATGGAGTCCAGACCTAAACAGAGAACTCTCAAAAAGGAATCTTAAATGGCTGAGAGACACTTAAGGAAATGTTCAACATCCTTAGCCATCAGAGAAATGTAAATTAAAACAACTCTGGGATTGCAATTTTCACCTGTCAGAATGGTCAAGATCAAAAACAGAGATGACAACTTATGTAGGAGAGGAGGTGGGGTAAAGGGAACACCCCTTCATTGCTGGTGGGAGTACAAACTGGTATAGCCCCCTTTCGATATCAGTATGGTGATTTCTCAGAAAATTTGGAAGCAACCTACCTCAAGACCCAGCAATACCACTTTTGGGTATATATTCGAAGGATGCTCAGTCATACCACAAGGACATGTGCTCAATTATGTTCATAGCCGCACTGTTTGTCATAGCCAGAACCTGGAAACAACCTAAATGTCCCTCTATCAAAGAATAGATAAGGAAAATGTGGTACATTTACATGATGGAGTACTACACAGTGGAAAAAATAATATCCTGAATTTGTGGGCAAATGGATGGGTCTAGAAAATATCATATAAATGAGGTAACCCAGACCCAGAAAGACAAATATCATATGTACTCACTCATAAGTGGCTTTTAGACATAAAGCAAAGAAAAACCAACCTACAATTCACAATCCCAGAAAACCTAGACAACAAAGAGGACCCTAAGGATCTAATCTACATGTGAAGTAGAAAAAGACAAGATCTCCTGGGTAAATTGGGACCATGGGGACCTTGGGACAGGGTAGAAGGGGCAAGGAGAGGAAGGGAGGGGAAGGGAGAAACTATATAGCTCAATAAAAACAATTTTAAAAAGAGACTCATCAATAAAAGAAAACATTAAAGACAACAAAGTCATAACACAAAATATCCAGGAAATTTGGGATACCATGAAAAGATCCAACCTAAGAATAATAGACAAATACCAGCTCAATGACACAGAAAATATATTCAAAAAATCATAAAATAAAACTTTCTTAAGCTAAAGAAGGAAATGCATATGAGGATACAAGAAACTTATAGAACACCAAATAGACTGCAACAAAAAAGAGTTCCCTTGCCACATAATCAAAACACTAAACATACAGAATAAAGAATATTAAGAGTGAAGGAAAAGGGCCAAGTAACATATAAAAGCAGACCCATCAGAATATCACCTGACTTCTAAATAGACTCTGAAAGCCAGAAGGTCTTGGAAAGATGTTATGCAGACACTGAGAGACCATGGACATCATCCCAGATTGCTATACCCAGCAAAAACTTTTAACCACCATAGATGGAGAAAACAAGATATTCCATGACAAAACCATATTTTTAATAATACCTATTCACAAATTCAGCCTTACAGAAAGTACTAGAAAGAAAATTCCAACAAAACTAAAACGTAACATCACTGGCTATTAGTATTCCAACATCAATGGACTCAATTTGCCTATAAAGACACAGGCTAACAGAATGGATATATAAACAGAAGCCAACCTTCTGCTGCATATAAAAACACACCTCAACTTCAAAGACAAACATTACCAATCAAATGGACCTAAGAGGCAAACATGGTCTGGACTCACTCATAAGTGGCTACTAGCTATAAAGCAAAGGATAACCAGACTACAATCCATAGCTCCAGAGAAGGGAGGGATAACTGTTGTTGAAATGTAAAATGAAATTTAAAAAAATAAATAAAAGTAACACAATTTAAAAATGGTGAACAAATTTTAAAAGTTCTCAAAAGAGGAGACACAAATGACTGAGAAACACTTAAAGAAATGTTCAACATTATTTGTCATCAGAGAAATGCAAATCAAACTACTTTGAAATTTCATCTTATACCCATCAGAATGTCTAAGATAAATTTAACAAGTAATATCTCATGCTGTTGAAGATAGGGAGCAACGGGAATATTCATTAATTGCTCATGAGAATACAAGCTTGTGCAGTCACCTCAGGAAAGCAGGAGTAAATCTACCTCAAGATATAGCTATATCACTCTTCAGTATATAGCCAAAGAGCTCTACACCCTACTACAGAGACACTTGCTTATCCGTGTTCATTGCTGTTCTAGTCATAATACCCAGAAATTGGAAACAACCTAGATGATTATTGATGAATGAATGAATAAAGGAAATGTCGTACACTTACACAATTAAATATCAATCAGCTATTTAAAATATGAAATAATTAAATTTGCAAATATATGTATTGAGCTAGAAAAGGAATCATTCTAAGTGAAGTAACCTAGATCTAAAAAAGATGAGCATACTATGTATTCATTTATATGTGGATGTTAGCTATTAAGTCTTCCATTAGCAGGCTATGATCTGTGTAACCATAGAGGTTAGACAGAGAGCAAAGGACTAGAAAGGAGGAAAGGCTCTTTCTAAAAAGGGGAAATAGAGTAGACAGTTATGATGGGGGTGGCTGAAACAAGAAGTCCAAAGAGAAATGGGTAGGGAAGAGAACAATAAGGGATAGAAGACAGGGAGGGGAAGTTAAAACTAAGAGCATTAGGGGTCATACAGAAAACTAATACCATAGAAACTTCCTAAAATATATACATATATGAAGGTGATATAAATGAAATCACCAAATAACAGGGGAGACAGAGCCCCAGCTAAACATCTCTCATCACCAAATGAAGCTCCAAACACAAAGAATGGATTACATGTAATCAAGTTGTTATGGGAACCCCCAAACAACCCATGCTATTGCCAAGACATATTGGTTGCTCTATACACACTGATGGGAAGGTCTTATTGCTGAAGACAATACCTGCATAACTCTTTGAATATGCAGAAGTTGAGCTAGTGCTAGAGCCTTCGTTCTTACTGACTAGTGTTTACAGTACTAGAAGGTACACTGCCTATTACCAGAGGTAAAAGGTAAACAAACCCTTTGAGGAATAATTGTGACCTGCCTTCATGATATACTGATACAAAAGTGGCACAATGTTGTAGAAGTAACCAATCACTGTATGATCAGACTTAAGGCCCACTCTATGATGTAAAACCCATGTCTGGCATTGCTCAGGTATCCAAGAACCTGAGATGGTATTGACCATTGACCTGAGAGAAAACCAAACATTACTGATCTGCTAAAAGAATATAACAATAAAAGGACTCCCAATGGCATTCCCTACACTCATAGTTCTGTGTCTCACTCAGCCATCATCAGGGAAGGTTCTTCCTGCAGTCAATGGGAACTAACATAGAGACCCACAACTGGACCATGTGCAGAGAGTGAGAGACCCTGGAACACTCAATTCTAAACAGAATGTCTCTGTCTATTCCCTCCCCTCAGAGCTCAGGGAACTCTATGGAAAAGGGGGTCAAAAGATTGTAAGAGTCAACAGAGATGGGTGAATCCAGGAAAACAGAACCTTCTAGATACACAGAACTGACACCCATATGAACTCACAGAGACTGTGGCAGCATGCACAGGGCCTGCCCAGGTCCAGATGGGGTCCCATTGAGAGGCAAAGTGGACACAAGCCTCCATCCACAACCCAGAAGCCATCTTCAATTGATAACCACTCACAAAATTAAAATAAAATCTCAAATGGAGTCTCACTGGGTATACAAATTTAAGGGCAGGCCCCATGTTCAGCAGTAGATGACCAACACAAAATGAACTCAGTGGTATTTTTGGAGGGTTTTGGGGGGCTCCCAAAAGGCTTTGTCTGGGCTTTTTTGAACCTTACAGGGTTTTTTTTGTTTTTTTTTTTTTTTTTTTTGGATTTTCAAGACAGAGTTTCTCTGTAGTTTTTGGAGCCTGTCCTGGAACTAGCTCTTGTAGACCAGGCTGACCTCGAACTCACAGAGATCTGCCTGCCTCTGCCTCCCAAGTGTTGGGATTAAAGGCATGTGCCACCACTGCCCGGCACCTTATAGGTATTTTACTTATATATTATGATTTTTGGTTTTGTATTTTAAGGGAAATCTGTGTATGCAAATGTATGGGTTTCTATGTCTATATGTATATGTGTTTCTTGTACTTTTTCTTTGTTTTTCTTGTCTGTTGGTTTGTTTGTTTTGTACTATTCTGACATATCTGTATTTATTTTATCTTAATTATTTTAGTATTAATCTTTTTATGTGCCTGTTTGTTTTCTAATGAGAGCAAGAAAGAAAGGGAGTGGGAAAGTGGAGAGGATCTGGGAAGAGTTGGAGAAGGGAAAACCATAGTCAAAATATACTATATGAAAATAATCTGTTTTCATTTTTCTTATAGTTTCTATTGCTGTGAAGAGACAACATGATCACAGCAAATCTTATTAAAACAATTTAACTGGGGATGGTTTACAGTTTATGAGGTTTAGTCCATTGTCATCATGGTGGGAGGCACACAGGCAGACATGGGTACTGGAGAGACAGCTGAGAGTTCTAAAACCAAATCTGAAGGCAGCAGTAAGTGACTGAGACACACTTACTCTAACAATGTCATACCCACTCCAATAAGGCCGCACTTCCTATCTTTTCCCTATGGGCCTATGGAGGCCATTTTTGTTCAAACTATACATCATTAAAAAATTAAAAATATATATACACATAGAAGCATGCATGTGCTAATATGAACACATATCCACACATAAAATGAATGGAACTAGAAAAAAATCATCCTGAGTGAAGTAACTCAGACCCAGAAAGATAAACATGGTATATATTCACTTGCATGTGGATATTAACCATTAAATAAATTATAGCCAACCAACAATCTATAGATCCAGAAGATTAGGTATAGAGGAAGGGAGTATGGGTGACACGTGGCTCTCCCTAGAAAGGGAAAGTAGAATATATTTTACAGGTGGACTTGGGGTGAGTGGGTACAGGAATGGGAAAATTTGGTAATGGGAAGATTGTGCTGAGGGAGAGAATGTGAGGAAGGACAAAGGGAACTGAGGAAATCTTAGTGTAGTGTAAACTTCCTAAAATATGTGAAGACAATTCTAATGAAGTCTCCTAATAGGGCATAATGAGTCCCATCTGGCCATCTCTTGCCACCAAACTAGGTTTCCACTATCGGGACTAGGTTGCATTCAATTGAGTTGTTGGCTACGGGGATCCCATGGAAACTCCCCACAGAACCCAGGCTGTTGCTAAGAGAATGGGTTGCTCTCCACAAACTGACAGCAGGGCCCCATTGCCAATGACAACACCTATGCAACTCATTGAACAAGGAGAAGTCAAACTGGTATCTACATGGATCTTTCACCCTATGGTCTAGAGTCTTTGGTGCAGGAAGGTACCAAGCCACCTACAAAACCTTTCACCTAAAATCTGTCCTGATTACAAGATATGTTAGGGCAATGGTGGCACAGAACTTGTGGAAGTAGCCAATCTATGTCTGATTTGACTTAAGGTCCATGAAATGGAACCCATACCCAATACTGCTTGGGTAACCAAAACCAAAAAACTAGGTAGTCCAAAGACCTAGAGTAAGACAAAACACTACTGGTCTTAAAAAAGAAAAATCAGTAAAATGACTCCTAATGCTATTCTCATATGTTGGTAGCTTATTCAGTCATCCTCAGAGAAGCTTGCTCCTGCAGCAGATGGGAACAGATGCAGAGCCCCTCAGCCAGACATAACAGAGAAAGAGAATTCTGGGAGCACACAGCTCTAAATGGAATATTGCCATCAAATCTCTCTCATCTGAGCTCAGGGAACCCCATGAAAGAGGAGTCAGGAAGAGTGTAAGAGTCAGAAGGGGTAGAAGATACCAGGAGAATAAGTCCCTCTGAATCAAATGAGAAAGATTCATATGAACTCAGAGACTGAAGCAGCAGTCCAAGCTCAGGGCCAACACAGGTTTGCACCAGGATCTCTGCATATATATTACAGTTTTTAGCTTAGCATTCTTACAGGACTCCTGAGTGTGTGAACAAGTGGGTCCCTGATTCTTGTGCCTGCTCTTGGGTTTCTTTTCCTTCTATTGGGTTGCCTGGTCCAGCCTCGATGTGATATTTTTGTTTCATCTTATCATACTTTATTTTGTTATGTTTTGTTGCTATCTCTTCGAAGTTGTTCTTTTCTAATGAGAGACAGAAAGTGAAAGGACCCATATGGAAGGAGAGGTGGGGATGAATTGGGATGAGTAAAAGGAAGGGAAACTATAATTTTCAATTATTGTATGAGAATACAATACAATAAAAATAAAAACAAAAAATAAAAATCTAAGACATCTGGAATGCTATGAAAAGATCAAACCTATGAAGTAGAGGGATAGAGAAAAGAGAAGAAACCCAGATCAAAGGCACAGAAAATATTTTCAGCAAAATCATAGAAGAAAACTTTCATAACCAGAAGGAGGCCACAGTCAAGGTACAAGAAGCATACAGAATAACACCAAATATACAGGACCAGAAAAGAAATTCCCCATAACACACACAAAAAAACACTAAATGTATAGAATAACGACTATTAAAAGCTGCAAGGAGAAATACCAAGTAACATATAAAAGCAGATGCATTAGAATAACATCTGGGCCGCTTTGCAGACACCGCTGTCCTCTATTGCCGCTTGCTGCAGCCATGGTCAACCCCACCGTGTTCTTCGACATCGCGGCCGATGGCGAGCCCTTGGGCCGCGTCTCCTTCGAGCTATTTGCAGACAAAGTTCCAAAGACAGCAGAAAATTTTCGTGCTCTGAGCACTGGAGAGAAAGGGTTTGGATATAAGGGTTCCTCCTTTCACAGGATTATTCCAGGATTCATG
>PVIU01019891.1:0-35244 GCA_004026605.1 Ondatra zibethicus
AAAAAAAATGTGGTACATTTACACAATGGAGTACTACACAGCAGAAAAAAATAACGACAGCCTGAATTTTGCAGGAAAATGGATGGAGCTAGAAAGCATTATTTTGTGTGAGGTAACAGACACAGAAAGACAATTATCACATGTAGGTGGTTTTTAAACCACATGTAGGTGGTTTTTAAACATAAGGCAAAGAAAACCAGCTCACAAACCACAATTCCTGAGAATTTAGACAACAATATGGACACTAAGAGAGACTTACATAGATCTAATCTACGTGGGAAGTAGAAAGTATAAAAAGACAAGATCTCCTGAATAAATTGGGACCATAGGGACCTTGGGGAGAGGGTTGAAGGAGGGAAGGAAGAGGCAGGGAGGGGAGCAGAGAAAAATGTAGAGCTAAATAAATATCATGGGAAAAAAAAGAAAATAGCTTCTGGAGTTTACACTAGCATTTACAGGTTTAAGGGGTAAAAAGTTTATTTTAGCTCAATGTTTGAGAGGATGCAGTCTGTAATGCTCATGGAAGGGAAGCCCCGGCGGCTGGCGGCTGGCGGCTGGTGGCTCCAAGGCAGCCGGAATGCACCCTCAGGCTCTGCATGTGGCTGGAGCAGCTCAGCTGGCAGCTTGTTCTGTTTCATTTGCTCTTCCACATTTTGTTCCCTTTGATGTTGCTTTTCCTGGAGCCATTTCCAAACTCACTTAGGGCTCATTTCTTTCCTTTTTTCTAAACAAGGCCTCATATAGCCCAGGCTCACTTCGAAATCACTATGCTGGGGTGTTTACTTCGAGTGTAGAAAGATGCATTTGGTTTCCTTATATTGTTCTTGAATCTTGTTCCCTCACTGAACTTGCTATGCTTTATTTTGTGGAATCTTCTATATGCTAGAACACGTCACCTACATAATGCATATATCTTTGCTTCTATTGATAATTTTTATTACCTTTTCTTATAGAATTGCCCTTGGTAGAATTTCTATTCTAATGTTAAACAGAACACAAAGGCAGACTTCCTTGGAATTTGTCAAATGGCATACATGTATCCACTGAGTTGTGTATTAATTTTTCGTGTTTGGTATTTTTCATCAAGGAAGTCATATAGGCCTAGCTTTCATTGCTGTTACTAATAATCCTGTGAGACCTTAAACTATTATTTATCACTGTGCTGCCTCTGTTCCAAATTCACCTATACCGAGTGCTCTGATAAAATAGATGTAAACATTTGAAACATTTCCCTTTGCTATTATGACAATAAGCTTAGAATACAGAAAGCCCACGCAAATATATGAGTCTGTGGGTCATTCTCATGATTTAGAGTCTTGCTACTCCTTGCTATCCTCTTTGAAGCTCAGCTTTTTCCTAACAAAAGGATACAAATGGGTGGCATGTGTCACAATGCTTATGTTATAAACTAGACTATAAATAGAAAGATACATCCTTGTTTTAGAAATGCAAATGGCAGGCCTGTGGTGGTGGCCCATGCCTTGAATCCCAGCACACATGTGGCAGAGGTGGGTGGATCTCTGAGTTTGAAGCCAGCCTGGTCAAAGGAAGAAACAAATGCAAATGGAAAATCTGTTGGAAACCATAAAAATCATGTAATTGGGGTATTTAATATTAGTTCTGTATTGCAGTACATGAGGACCCAACTTGAATGCCACTCCAAATGAGAATCTATTAATAGCTGATAACACAAGTTCAGATTTGGGGGATGAAAATAGAGAAGCCATATGATATTTTATGGAATTGCAAACACATTTAATGTTTCTGTAAGCCTTATATTTGAGAAGTTGTGATTTTTTGTGATTAAAAATCTATGTAGCAATTCTGTGGAATAATCCTGTACACTGTGAAGTTGTATTCCTCTCATTGTTAATAAAAAGCTGATTGGCAAATAGCTAGGCAGAATTTTCAGGGCAGAGAGAATGCTGAGAAAGAAGAAGGGCAGAGTCAAAAGGAGTCACCAGCCAGATGGAAAGGAAGCAGGACACGCAATAGAAGTAAAAGCCAGGAGCCTTGGAGTATTGCATAGACTAATAGAATTGGGTTAATTTAAGTTGTAAGAGCTAGTTAGTAATAAGCCTGAGCTAGCGGCCAAGCATTTATAATAATAAGCTTCTGTGTGTTTATTTGGAAGCAACTGCTAGGACACAGAAAAACTCTACCTACACAACAATTAATCTTGTTTGTGATGTGATAATTGTGGGCAATTACAGATTAAATCTTGTACTTGAAATAAAGACATTAATAATAATAAAAAAAAGTCATCCGCCAGGCGGTGGTGGTGCATGCCTTTAATCCTAGCACTTGGGAGGTAGAGGCAGGCGGATCTCTGTGAGTTCGAGGCCAGCCTGGTCTACAAGAGCTAGTTCCAGGACAGGCTACAAAGCTACAAAGAAACCCTGTCTCGAAAAACAAAAACAAACAAACAAAAAAGTCATGATACTATTTCCATTTATAAATACACTTTAGACGATGTAACCTTAATTAGAAGATTCAGTGTAAACGCACAGCTGGGGCTGGTTCTCTGCAAGAAGCCCTGCCTTAAATACTTGCAGCCAAGAACTTGTCATTTACTGTCACTTAGGGTCTAAGAATGTGGGATGGAAGGCGTCTCGGAGGCCCTGTGGCGATGTATGTCCAATCAAGCACAAACACCCCGAGAGCAGGGGCGGGCTGAAGTCTGCGCCACCTGTTCTCCGTCTTGGGTACGGTCCAGGTATTCCGTACCGCCCAGGCGTCCCGGGAGGTTCTGCACGTGGCCGCGTGAGGGACCATGGTGAGCACCCTGGTGTCCTGGAATCTGGAGATGGTGAGTCTGTGGCAGGTGGTCCGCAGTCCCCCAGCTGGTTCCGGGCACCCCACGCATCCTGTCGCCCCCCTGGTCCCCGCGCGGGGACTCTCCGCAGCTCTGGCCCGGATCGTGTGTGGTGCTGGACGGGAAGGGAAGCGATAACCATGCCTGGACCCTGCGCCTTGGCTCTTCGTTGTCTATGCCCCTCAGCTTCTCATCTCTGTCCCCTGGCTCCCGCTCCAGTTCCCGACACTGCATTTCTAGGGTTTTAGGTGTTCAGCCTGGTGCCTAGACGGTCTCCCATCTGTCCCTAGGACGTCAGCTCGATTCTGTCTCCCAGGTACCTGGAACTCCATCTATTTGTGTCATGAACTCTATCTCTTGGCTCTGGTGACCTTAACTGTTTGGCAAAGCACCTCTGGCCTGGACTTGGGCATGCCATGGGGGCCGGGGCCCACCTGTGTGTTCCTGCGGCTGGATAGATGTCTAGGAGACAGCAGAGGCCCTGTGCCGTCGGGTGGTGGGACCCACACGACGGGCTCAAGGAGCATGGCTGAGAGCTGGTGTTATGCCTGGTAAGCAAATCACGGTAACACCACGCAAGAGCATGGAGTGGCTAGGCCTCTGGAGGTTCGTTTCGCCAGGTGCCCTGCAGACTACTAAACCAAAGGCGCTTTTGTCAGTCTCTTCTTCCTCCGGACCAACACTTCCATTTTCTGTGTGTCACAGTGAACGTGGATGGGGAGACTTTTCCTTTATTTGGCAGTTGTGTCTGTGTAGCCCTGGTGAGCCTAACACTCATGTAGAGTGGGCTAGCCTCAAACTCACAGAAATCTGCCTGCTTCTTCCTCTGCCTCCCCAGTGCTGGGATTAAAGGTATGCACCACCACCGCCCAGCTTTGGTTTAAGGTTTTAAAGAACTGAAATGTCAATTTATAAAATGCTTTTACTAATTTTCATATAAAGAACAGAGTGCAGGATTCCCTCTTTGGCATGCCCGTTTCCTCTCAGCACTTGTAACTTCGTCTCTTTTTAAAACTATTTTTATAGTTATATGTAGAGTGCAGGCATCCTGCTATGTGATCCATTCAATATCTGCTGCGAGTCTTTCAGAATTCAAACTGTCAAAAGCCACTGGGCCGGGCGGTGGTGGTACACGCCTTTAATCCCAGCAGCACTCGGGAGCCAGAGGCAGGTGGATCTCTGTGAGTCTGAGGCCAGACTGGTCTACAATAACGAGTTTCAGGGCAGCCTCCAAAGCTACAGAGAAACCCTGTCTCGAAAAACAAAAAGCCAGTGGAAGAGAGCACTCCCGTGAAGTCGGTGAATGAACAGAGTTGTATGTTTTTCTCCCTTTTAACTACTTTGCCACGGAAGTAGTGAAGTGCTCATTTGGTATTAGATCCAGGGAGAGTTGCATGTGCCCAGACGCCTTTGTTTCCCGAACTTTAGGTTTTTCTGTATTCAATAAACTGAGGTCCTCAGTACAAGGACCAACTTCTTTCAGGAAGTGGAAGATTTCAGAGGACTTGGAGACATCATTTGGGAAATCACAGGTATAGCTATGTTGTAATCCTTCGGGAAACTCTGACCATGTTTTTTGAAATCCTTACATTAACAGATTTTTGGATTGGTTTTTCTTTCTCCCATGAAACAAATCAAATGTCGCCTGCTATGAGACCACCACAGAATAGAATGAACCCCCACTTTCTGTTTCAAAAGCTGAAGACTTGGGTTGAAGAGAACTGTGTCGTTACAGGAGCGGGAGCAGGTATCATTTGAGGCCGTAGCCGTGAACTTTACCCAGGAGGAGTGGCAGGACCTGGGTGCTGCTCAGAGGACCCTCTACAGGGACGTGATGCTGGAGACCTACAGCAGCCTGGTGTCCTTGGGTGAGTCAGACTCCTCTAGAAGCAATTCTTTCTTTTTTCAGTTGATAAGATAGGAATCATTGCTAATTTAATATTAATCCTGATTGCACATTTCCAAGTGTTGGGAGCAGTGGTTTTTGCAGCGCCTTACGTCATTTGTAATGGTCAAACGAATGGATGTAAGAGAGACGTTTATCAGCTCGGGCTTTACTTTTATCTATTGTGAACATTTTAAATTTATCTGATAAATGTTTTGAAGAATTTAATTGCTTGTGATCATGTTTGCTGTTCTGTAGAATATAAGTTCCTCATCACTTCCATAGACATCCCACTAAAAACCACTCACTGCTTTTCCAACCCCAGCGTGCATTTCTCCATCCTCGAGAGCTAACACTGTTTTTATCTCTACTTCTTTGCTGTCATCTTTGTTTTGGAGTTTGGATAGCATAAAGGTGCATGTGTGTGTGTGTGACTGTGCGCACATGCACATGTGTGCCTATACATTTCACTTATGTCTTTGACTTTTCTGGAAAACATCCACTCACTACAAATATGGAGGCCTTCCTACCGTCAGGGTGTTCAATGTCCTTATATATTATGGAAGTTAATGTCATGTTAAATGAGTTGTTTAGGAGTATTTTCTTATTCTGTAAGTTGATTTCTTCTAATAATTGTCTACTTTTCTGTATAGGTGATTTGGAGGTTGATGCTGTCCCATGTGTTGATTCATGTTTCTGTTCTCCACATGTACTAAAACACTGATGCTGCCCATATATTCTAGGAACTTCATGGTTTTCAACTCTCATATTTAACTTTGGACTCATTTTTAGCTGACTTCTATGGTGACAATGAAGCATCCTCTCTTTACTTA
Source organism: Ondatra zibethicus (assembly GCA_004026605.1). Taxonomy (NCBI): domain Eukaryota; kingdom Metazoa; phylum Chordata; class Mammalia; order Rodentia; family Cricetidae; genus Ondatra; species Ondatra zibethicus. Next base: position 5,534 of record PVIU01019891.1, read on the forward strand.
GCTTGTGGATACCCTGTATCTTAGCTCAAAATTTACGCATGAGAACTTCCCTTGTGAATATGAGTTCTTAGACTTGTTGAAACCAGTTGGTGATGGTTAGTAGTCCATTGCACCCCAAAACACTGGAGATAGGCATTTTTAAAAATTATTTATTTAGCCTGCATGCCTGCACACACACCAGAAGAGGGCACCAGATCTTATTACAGATGGTTATGAGCCACCATGTGGTTGCTGGGAACTGAACTCAGGACCTCTGGAAGAGCAGCAAGTACTCTTAACCTCGGAGCCATCTCTCCAGCCCGGAGATAGGCATTTTAAAAGGAGGCACGGTTTGCTTTTGCTTGTGGTTTCGTTTCCAGTTGATTTATTTTAGAGTTACAAATGCATCTTTATTTAAAAATCTGAACTAAAATTTGGCATGCCCTGTGTATATACATGGAGGTCACAGGATAACCATAGATTTTGGTCCTTGTCTTCCACCTTGAGATGGTGTTTCTTCTTGGTTTTGTGCTGCATGTGAGCTTGCTGGAGATTCTCCTGTCTCCATCTCCTATCGTCCACAGGGTACCAGGGTAGCAGACGAGTGTGCGGAGTCTCCAGTTTTGGTCGTTGTTCGTTTTTCTTTGTTTATGTTTTTCTTTCTATTTATGCTGTGTATCTGAAATCAGGTCCTCATGCTGCACAGCCCTTTTACCCACTGAGTCATCTCTCCAGCCTCAGATATGTGCTTTCCCAATCACTTTGGAATCTCAGAATTTTACTCTCCAATCCCTGTTCATCAATTGAGTTCTTCAAAGCTTTGACTGGCTCTCCACACACACACACAAAATATATTTAATAAACTTGTTATATAAAATCAAACACAAATGCTTATCAATAATTCAAAGTGACTTCTAGCCGGGAGTGCTTGTATTTAGGAAAACTGAAACATTTGCATATTCATAATATAGTTCCCAAATAACCACACAGAGACTTAATATTAATTATAAATGCTTGGCTGATGGCTCAGGCTTGTTACTAAGTAGGTCTTACAACTGAACTCATATTTCTTGTCTAAGATCTACCGTGTGGTTGATGGCTTGTTACCTCATTTTCTACACGTCCTGCTTCCTCTGCATCGGGCTGAAAACTCCTCAGACCCCGCCTTTGTTCTCCCAGCATCCTCCTAGTCTGGCTCTCCTGCCTACTCACTTCCTGCCCAGCTATAGGTCGGTCAGCTCTTTATTAACCAGTAAGAGTTATACATATTTACTCTGTACAAAGATTGTTTCACAGCACAGCCTGATGGAGGTAGTGTGCTATGTGGTCAGTAACCCTGCATTGTGTCTTACCCAAGCCTTGCTAACTGTAGTCACTCACTCTGGCTCAAAATAAGGAAGTAATGTTAGCAACATGCCTTCTCCGCAGTGGCTTGGGCCTTATGTTTAAACATATTCCTCAAGGGCATTCTTAGCCTGCATCAAAGGTGTTCTTTACACTGGGAGGAGGGGAGTAGATGACCACATACATCACATACAAACTCATGACAATGAAGGTTCCAAATCCTACTTTGTATTTTGAACTCTACCTGTCCCAACCAGCGGGACACGAATCAGGTACCCAGACCCTGGAGGAGAGAAATGGAGGAATGAAAGACACAAGAAAACGGACAGCAAGTCTATATTCTGATCAAGCTGCAAATTTTATTTTTTCTCAGGAGCATTATATAGGAAAAGGGCAGGGGAGTGGGTAGGTTGCTATGCAATTGTTCTAACTGGAATGTCAGGTCTGGAGACATCCCTAGCTGATAGGAAGAGATAAGGAAATACTGAGGGTCTGTAAATGTTAATTAACAAGGGGAATACTAATTACTTCTGGGGCCTGGAACCTGCAGGTCTGCAGGCATTCTTAACTCACAGGGAGAGATAAGGAGATACTGGGTTATTTCCTGGCCCGGAACTTACCCTATGGAGGCTTCTAGTGAATAGCTTACTGAACTTGTGAACTAAGATGGCTTGACTATAACCAATACAGGTCTTTGCTCCCAGCACTACCCATGGTAATAATCAAATCATTTCATTCCAGAAAGTTCTCCACACTACAGTAAGCAACTTTTTTATGAATTCCACAAATGCTTTTGCCCTCTTCCTTTTCTAAACACAAGAAAGCTGTGCTCCCTAAGAAATAAATGGGTGACTATTTCCTATTCAATGTCTGGTCGTGGCCATGTCTCCTGGCTGCCCTTTCATCAAGAACATTCAAAACAGTTTCCTACATACAGCATTTGGAGGCTTATGCCATGTTGGCTCCTTAAATTTTTCTTTTTTCAATAAAAAGAAAATTTTGATAGCAAAATATATATATATAATTAGACTTTTAGTAAGCTGCCTTTTTTAACCAAAGTCTTTGTTTGCACTCATTTTTCTGAAACTATGTTAAAGTTCTTACAAAACTTGACTTTTGTTTTTATAAAGTTAACTTAAAAACTTCTTGCCGTGTTGCTGGGCAACTGCTACGGTATCTCTTGTGCTCTTCCGACTCCCATGAGAAGAGGCTGTGTAGGCCTCATACATCTTAACAATCTTTCCCAGTCCTTTCATGAAGAGCAACTCTGGTGCTTTCTGGTGTTCAGCTCAGCCAGCGGTAGGGCTCCCCCTCCAGCTCAGCCAGCGGTAGGGCTCCCGCTCAGCTTCAGAATGTGCTCAGATTTCACAGGGGCCCAGGCAGAAGGCGGGGGGGGGGGGGGACTAATCTTTCCGTTTGCTGTACCTAGCATGTGATCAGAGGAAGCCGATTAGACTGAAGTGCACTGAAAAAATTGGGGTGCCTGACTGATTTATTTGTGTGATCGACACAATAGGTTTCAAATTCCGATGACTCCACCCACTCCTGCCCAGGAGGAAGCATTCAAGAGGAAGGCTGCAACAAGTTGTAAAGTTATGATCTATGTAATATTTTCTCCCTCTTCATTGTCCACAGACCAGGGTTTTGTTTTGTTGTTTGTTTTTGTGATGATTTTCTCATTTTCAGTCTGTCCTAAACACCATATGTGTAGTCTCTAATCTCACTTCCGTTTTCTTCAAGTCATCTCGTCATTATTTCATGCAGTGTAATGAGCCTGAAGATAGTATTCCAGTCAACAGAGAGAGAGTAATCTCTCCCACGGGCTCTAAGCCACTGACCATAGCACCATTCATGAATCGGAGCTATTTGTTGTCTTATAGACCCGTCTCAGCACTCTGGCTTCATTCGTCTATTGCTTCACACTTACAGGGCTCTGAACAAACCTGAGTTGATCTTCAAGTTGGAGCAAGGACTTGGGCCATGTACTGCAGCAGAAGCCTCGGACAGGAGCCTCCCAGGTCAGTGACAGCGTGGCGAGCATGGAAGGAAACTCATCAGTCACTGGCTCGCTTGGGCTTTTTCACAGACTTTTATCTAAATCCACTCCTGAGGACTAAGTCTCATAAATAAACGTCGGCATGAAGAAAGTGTTCAATATTAACTTGTAAACCAGAACGCCTCTAAGGTGAGGGGAGAAATCATACATGTGCTTCAATAGCAGCCCTTAAAGTAAGTCATCTCGGTTTTCCAATCAGAGCTGACGCAAGCAAAGTAAATTTTTAGAAACACCTGCATTTGTTTGCTAATGAAAACACAGACTGTACAGATAGAAAATGATATTTGAAGCAAACTAAATGCGAAGGAAGTCAAAACTAGGTTTTCTTATAAAAGTTGAAGCATATGCAAAGCCAAAGGAAGTCTGTTTATTATGAAACTATGGACTATTGATTATGAAGAGATATCAAATGTAAATATATATGCCCTGAACATTTGTGAGCCAATGTTCTTATAAATGACATGCCCCAAAGTGTTAGATTCTGCTTGTTAATGTCAGTTCCCACTCCTGAAGGGATACACTAAACAGACAAACCAGAAATCACACAGGTAAAACTCTGTTTCATGCTCGAAGCAAAGCATTTCCTTTAGTATAAGCAATGAACCAGGGTGCTCATTGTTTTTCTTCCTTCTTGTTAAAATAAAGTTTAAACTGGGTGTGCTGGCATATAGCTTTCATCTCAGTGCTCTGAGCTTGAGGCTAGCCTGCTCTACATAGCAAGTTTCAGGCCAACCAGAAGTACATAGTGAGACCCTGTCTAAAACCTATGGCAGAATTGCCTAAAAGCTTATGAGCCATCTAGCCTGGGGTGTGCAGTACAGAGGAAATAAGGAGAACCTGGCTCAATGAGGTAGAAGAACGAACTCTGGAAATTTTTCCTCTGACTTCCACTCGTGTGTGTGTGTGTGTGTGTGTGTGTGTGTGTGTGTGTGTGCGCGCGCGCGCGCATGCACATGCCTATATTCACCCCACCTCACATAATGATGATGATGATGATGATGATGATGATGATGATTTTAAAAATTAAAAGCATACACACTGTGGTCGATAATGTCTAGTTGTCCATTCACTCAGGAAGTTTTTCATTTGTTTTTTTTCTGAAATGAAATATAGAACTACTGTCTGTGGTGGTTTTCCTTTGCCTGTCTATACACATGATGGAAATAAATAAGGACAGAGCAGACAGACCTGTAGGCCATGTTTACTGAGCAGTTACTCACGATAACCATGGTATGATATTGCCCCATATGCTCATCACTGGACTCAGAGAAGGCTGTATATAAAAAGTATATCACTCAGCCTTCAATAAGAATCATTGACCAGGGGCTGGAGAGATGGCTCAGAGGTTGAGAGCGTTGACTGCTCTTCCAGAGGTCCTGAGTTCAATCCCCAGTAACCACATGGTGGCTCACAGCCATCTGTGATGAGATCTGGTGCCCTCTTGTGGCATGCAAGCATACATGGAAAGAATGTTGTATACATAATGAATGGATAAATCTTAAAAAAAAAAAAAAGAATCATTGACCAGGTGATGGTGGCACACACCTTTAATCTCAGCACTTGGGACACAGAGGCAGGCAGAGCTCTGTGAGTTCGAGGCTAACCTGGTCTACAGAGTGAGTTCCAGGACAGCCAGGGCTACACAGAGAATCCCTGTCTCAGGAAAAAAAAAATCAGGCCATGGTCTTACAGAAACAGGGATGGAGGTGAAATAAGTTAGAATTGAAATAGAAAACATCTACTTTGTATTATGCACTGAATATAGAACTGAAGTCAAGAAAGTAGAACTGAGTGGATTCAGTAGGAGTAGTGAACCAGTGGAGGGGAAGATGGGAGAGTGCCTTGTCCAATAGGATGTGGTAAATAACTTTTAAAGTTTGCATTTGAGGTGTCATGGTGTACGCCTTTACTCCCAGCACTTGGTGGGCAGAGCCAGGTGACCACTCTGGTCTAAGTCCTGGGCCAGCTGGAGCTACCAAGTGAGACCTGGTCTCTAGTATACACACGTTTTTCATTCAAAATTGTCAGCTATGCACAAAAAAATGCACTGCCATAATAAACTTCTGGTCGCTATTTAGTTTTTATGAAGGTATTTCTTGTTGTTTTAGAAGGTGAAGAAGAGGTGTACAACATGCATTAAAGAGAGAGTTTGGGAGAAGGTGTCTTCTACTTCTGAGGAAGATGCTTTGCCTCACAAACCCCACGGAGTGTTCTATTGCTTTTACCCAGTGTGAAGTAAACCCTTTAAACACATATATTTAGCAATCCTTTCCCTAACATATATTCCTGCTTCGGAGAGAAAACATTTGGCTATGTCTACATCTTATATATAACTACGTAAAAGTAAATCTCTTTCCCCGTGAAAGAGTGCGCCATAGATGATGTCCGTGGTCTATGCTGTCTTCAGGGACCGTGTTGAGGTCCATCTTGCATTATTCACAGAGGCCACGTGGATGTCCGTGGTCAGTGCAGCCGTGGGAAACCATGTAGAAGTCCATGATCCAGGCTGCTGTTGGTTGTTGTGGGCAAGGAAGCATCTGTTGCAATGGTATCAATGACTCCAGCCAGACTCATAATTGAGGATGAGAGACAGTGAAGACTTCTGCAACAACCTGCACACACACACACACACACACACACACACACACACACACACACACACACCAAGAACAAAGAGCAGTCTAGACGGGAAGCCATTAAGGAAAGTCCTTAAAAATTGTGATAAAGGTGCTGAAGGGTAGCTCTTCACAGTTGTTGGCTTCTGGTGGGGGGAGGGGGGATGGGAAAGGACTCAGTTATCTTTAAGGGGCTGGCCCCTGTGAGTTTTACCACGCTCTAATGAGTACATGGCAATACGAATTGTACTTGTTGTATTTGGGGGCAGGGCACAAGGGTGGGAGGTTGGACCTGGGAGGAATGGGAAGTGAGTGTGACCAGGATACGTAGTATGAAATTCCCCAAAAATAAAAATATTATGCTGGAAAAATATCTCTATTATAAAAACCAGAAAAGAATCTTATGAAATCTCAGTGTCAGTGTATACGAGTGGATGGGCAACCCTGTGAATGTGAAGAACACAGAAAAGGCTTCCCAGGCAATTTCATGTCACTTTGCCTCGGAAATCTCACTCAATTGAAGGACCATGTGAGGGTAATGAACCCCGGAAAGCTCGAGGGCAGGCAGGCCAGCCCTCACACTACCTCTTGCAAGTGAGAAAGCGTGCCGGGAAATACTTAGCCATGTAGTGACACATGCATTCATTGCTAATCAATTCGTGTCCTGGTGCTGCAGGTTTATTAAGATACTAGTGTTGAGTGCTAGTCTCAGCAAGACGGTAAAATGCCGGATCAGTGAAACAAACGGCTGGGTGTGGTAGCACATGCCTTTAACCCCAGCAGAGACAGGCACCTGTGAGGCTGAGGCCTACATGGTCTATGTGAGCTCCAGGCCAGCCAGGGTGAGATGGTAAGACTCTGCCTGTAAGAACAGTAAGCAGAGCATTCTATAAAACACACATCTTGTCACATGTCAGCCGTACGAGCTGGGAAAAATACAAATGTAAAGAGGGCCAAAGCTGTCTTCATTGAACTCGGAAGACCCTGCTGGCACCAGAACTCAACAACGGCGAGGAGTACAGTGAAGGAAAATATAAAGCCATAATTCACCTGCTTTCTTATCAAACATTTATAATGAAATCTTGCAAACATGAGGACTTTGCTATTAAAAAGGATTTTAGCTTCACTCACATCATTGGACATCAAATTACTTTTAAAAATTCAGGCTGTTGATTAATCTCAGTGGTCAACTTGATCCGCTCTAGAATAGCCTATGTGATGATCCTTTGAGGAAACCCGTGGGGGAATATCTTTACTATATTAATTATGATGGGAATGCATACCCACCACTGATAGTGCCTTGACTTGGGCTAGAATCCAGGGCTGTATACAGAGACTAAAACTGACCAAGCACTGCTCTTTGCTTCATGACTCTGGATGCAATATTACAAGCTGCTTCAAGCTCTCATTGTCTTGACTTCCTCTTCTGGTTTGACTTAAGAAATTTCCCCTATTGGTTCATGATTTCAACACTTGGTGGTGCTGTTGCAGGATATGGAGCCTGCTGAAGAATATATGTCATTGGTGGTGGGCCTGGAGTTCATGATGTCACCCAACTTCCAGGTCTCACTTTCTGCCTCTTGTATGCAGTTGAGATGTGATCTTCAGGTTCCTGCTTTTGATGCTAAGCCTTTCCACCAGTATGAAAATCTGGTCCTCTGAAATTATAAGCCAAAATAAACTCTTCCTTCAGTTTTCTTTGGTCACGGTGTTTTATCACAGCAACTGAAAGTAACTAATATAGAGGTTGGTGCCAAGAAGTGAGGTTGTTGTTGCAAAGAACCTGAAAATGTTTATTTGGAGGAGTACGGAAGACTCTAAGGTAGGGGAGGGAAGCAAGTGACTATTGTAAGCAGACATTAGCAGACTGTTCTAGAACAGGAAGATAGCAGTGCAGAGAGTAGAGACCTGGATCATGCGGTTTCAGAGGGAAATAAAACTATTAGCACTGGACTACTCCAGTTCATTTATGCGATGCCTTGGCACGGAATCTACTGCCCTCTGCCTTTATCCCAAGAACTTGCCTGCAGCATAATTAAACAAGTAACAGACTCATTTCTTTGATGTAGGAAATTTCAAGACAATATAACATTGCATCTGTAGTATGGCTATTACTGATCATTTTTAGTCAGGTTTTCATCATGAAAGAAACAAAAATATCGTTGGGAGAGAAAAGAAGCCTGAGAAGCCAGGGCATGTGTGGAAAGGCTGTAATTGTTAGAAATATCAACGCTCTTAGGGAGACCTGTGCTCTGCACTGGAATAATTGGATGAGTACCATCAGGACAAGGTACCACCAGCTAAGCTTTGAATTTGTGAGAAAAGTAGACCTGGGAGATGTTCTGCTCCTGGAAAACAACAGCATACCAACAGTAATGCTGATGGTATTTTTTGTTTGTTTGTTTTTGCTGATTGTGTTTTAAGGGAGCAAGCGCTGGTCCCAAGCGCTGGTCCCAGTTCTGGCATTAGAAGAATGAAAGATGTAAGGTGGAGGGGATCGTGGATTCATCTTCTTGGTTTCTGATAGCCACTGAGGCCACGTCTTGGTGGCAGGGCTGGCATCCCTGTGGAAAGGCTATGGGAACACTCAGGCCAAGTCATAGTGGCAGGGCTGGCATCCCTGTGAGAAGCCTAGGGGAACACTCAGGCCACGTCATAGTGGCAAGGCTGGCATCCCTGTGGAAAGGCTGTGGGAAGCTCTTGCATGAAGCTGTGAAACTGAGGCCCAATTTGCAGTGAGGACCCCAAGCTGTGAGAGGTAGATTCTAGAGCCACAAGACATCGGCAAAGAACTGCAAATGGGTAGTAGAGCCAGCTTAAGAGAGAGAAATGTTATTGTAATGAATCTTTCCCTATCCTGCAAGCTCCCAAATAAAGACATGGAAACTTATTAATTATGAAATCTTGACCTTTAACTTAGGCTTGTTTTAAACTAGCTCTTATAACGTAAATTAACCCGTATTTTTATTAGTGAATGTTCTACCATGTGGCTTTACCTCTAACCCATTCTGTGTTGAGCCAAAATTACCTCAGGGCCTGTACCTCGATGCCTGTAGATCTGAGAAAAGTCTGGCTTGAGCTTGAAGGACAGTCTCAAAGCTACGGAGTGAGGATGAGACAGCAAAACCTAGGTAGACGCCCCTCCAGCCAGAGGGAGGGCTTGGGTGTCTCTCATTGGCTGGAGGTACCCCTGCATCACATGATGTCACTTAATCTACATAAGCTGACACTCACAGTAACTGAGTTCCTGCTTTGACTTGACTCCCTATTGCATCTGATTGTCCTGCATCGTGGGGCTGTGGAATGGGCAGATAGCACACTCACCTTTCCCTGGGGAATAAGGCTAAGGAGGCCTGACAATTCTGTATATCTTACTCATGTCTGGCTGGCATCTCCTGTGTGCCTTGATTCTTCATCCTCTTTCTCTCTTTCCCCGGAAATCCCACCTATTACTCCTGCCTAGTAGCTATTGGCTGCTCAGCTTTTTATTACACCAATCAGAACAATACTCCTTCATACGGTATACAAATACCTCATATTTCCCCCATTTCGTCTAAATAAAAAGGAAAGGTTTTAACTCTAACATAGTAAAACTATATACAAAAATAACAATTGTCAGGTAAGAATTACATTTATAGTGTCCAGTCCATTTGTATTTGGCCATTTGGAGAAAATACTCTATTATCTATCCTATCTTAGTGAGTCCAAAGTTTTGCACCTGATTTATTTTTATCAAAACTGAGGAAAACTGTAACTATAACTATCTAATCTTCAACCCCATCAGAGACTCATAAAGGATAGAATAATACTTGATTAAGCAGGGAGGACAGTGCAGGAACTCAAGCAGGGAAGTTGCCTAGAGGCAGAAACTGAAGCAGAAGCTATGGAGGAACACTGCTTACTGGCTTGCTCCCCATAGCTACCTCAGCCTGCTTCCCTATTGCACCAAGAAGCACGGGCCTGGGATGGCACTGTCTACAGTGAGCTGAACCCTCCCACATCTATCAAAGATGTTCAAAGTTCCGAAAAATCTACATTTAACTTTGTCATTTCCATTTGCACTATAGCCTCCAATTTTAGCTCACTTTCAAAGGATTTTAGGGACTTAGCTCCTGAAGAGGCACAATTAGAGTAATCCTGGAGGCTATCATGGGTGGATTTCACTGCTCTGCTGAGGCATAGCAAGGGAGAGACTTCTTTCTGCTCAGAAGAATGGACCCTACCTCCACCTAGGGCATTCCGATCTTCTCCAAAGATTAGGGCAGCACACACCACTGTCTTCTCCTGTAGGCCTGTGCATGCCTCAGGAAGTCAGATTCAAATAAAGCCATTCTAAATAGAGGGGGGAACAATGGCCCCTTATTGAAAGAATGTGCAAATTCTTTCTCAAACTCCAGAGTTACTGAAAAAAGTTTAACTTTTCCTTCCTGGCTGTTTCTCCTGTTAGATACTGACTGTTTACAAATGACGTGAATTTCTGTCTTCCTCCTCTTCGTCTTCATCCTGGACAGCTTTCAAGGTTTAAAGCTTATTTGTGTGTAGTTTTTTCCCCTTAAACTCTATTAATATTGTCCTTAACCTTCTCTTCAAGTCCACTCTAAAATTCTTTTATTCGCGAGAGTAAGAACCAAAAGAGGGAATGTCAAAGTTTCCTTCCAGTAACACTGGGACTGCTGCACGTGTGAGTTTGTGAGCACACAAGCAAGCATGTGTTTGCATGTGTGGCAAAGCTGAGGACCGGGTCGACTGCATGCACACATGCTGCATACCCTTATTTTAAAATCTGCTTATTGGCTGAGATAATAGCTGCACATATATACACCCCAGCACTTCTAGCCAGAATATCAGGATGTTGACCAGAGTGTGGCCAGCCTGGGCTACATGGCAGGACTCTGTCTAAAAATTATGGGTTTGGATGTAGCTCAGTGGTAGAACTCTTACTTCCAACCCACTAGTGAGGGCTTGCTATGTGGTTGAGACATAGAACACATGCTTAGCATTTTTATTAAGGTCTTATTTATGCAAGGCAATACCCCCTTACCTGCCACCTGCCTCCTACCGATCAAATCCGTGTTAAGGTAAAACACACAATGATTATCCAGAATCCACAATTCAACCCAGCACTTCACTTGGTTCTAGGGAAATCCTGGAACCCAAGAGCCTTGAAGGGTTTGAGACAGCAGCATTTCTTAGCAGTGCACTCAGGCAAAGTCATGATGATAAGACTGCCCATTTCTCCCTGGTGAAGCACTACCTCGCAATAACACTGCAAGCCTGCACAGGTTTTGACACGTGGGTCCCTAAATCAAATATTGGACCTGTGAAAGCTAAATTGAATAGAAAACTCTTAGGGCAGGGCTTGTCCTACCTCACCTCTTTGCTTGGCTACATCTTCCTGGGTGCCTAACCTGGGTCCTTCTTTGTAGTCAGAAGGGCTGAAGTCAGAGGAAGGGAATGATTTCAGAGAAACCTCTGGACTTGACTTACTGAATAGGCAGAAGCTGTCAGGAACACAAGGTCTCAGGCAGAACCCAAAGGAGTGGGGCAGCCCAGCCTTCTGATCCAGCCCCACTAGGAGGAAAATCTGCCCTGCCAGGAATATATCTGGACACTCTGACTCCCTAACTTCTATCCTCCAATGGGGTGAGGGCAGTAGTCTGAATCCTCCAACCTAGGGTCCCTGTAGGCTGTCTTCTGTTGGTTCTCAGCCCCCTTGTCCTGGTATACACACCAACTTCTTTTGAGATGTAAGAATATAGTGCTATAAATCTTCATTAAAAGTAAAGGCTAGAGACATGTCTCGGGGGTTAAGAATGTATGCTTCTCTTCCAGAGGACCTGAGTTTGGTTCCCAGCCCCAACATCAGGTCTTTCATTGCCACTTGGAACCCCAGTTCCCAGTTATTCAACATCCTCTTTCAGCCATAGGTATATATACACACAGAGAAGACACATATGGACAAAAAATAAAGATCAGGACTTTTACTCAAGTGTGGTTGTGCTGCCAATGATCAGGGTTTCTTTTTATAAATTCTTAGTCTCGTTGATATTGGACTCTATAAGAAACTCAAGGACCTTTTTATTATAATTTTAGAAAGGAATGCGAGGGCAGTCAAGCTGTTGGCCTCGGCAGCTGCCTGGAAGACAGAGATGGCTAAGATGAAGAGAGATGGCCATGCCTTGTGAGTTAAGGTGCGAGAAAGCAGGCAGACTCGGCAACGGGTCTGCAAGCAGCTATGTTGGGAGAAAGGTCTTCAGAGAAAGTGAAGGCCATGGTGTCAGAACAAGTATGCTTAGGATTGTGGATATATGTGGCGGGGGGAGGCATTATGGATTTTGGTTAGAGTTCAGAAGCTCATGCAGCCTTAGCAATAAGATCTGCAAGCAACTGCACCAAGGGAAATGCTTCATTAAGGAGACAGACAGTTACTCTTATCTTTCAGCGTATCTCATGCATCAGCTTTCCTGAGGTGGTCTTCTGGCCAGGTGATTGACATTGCTACTGGCGGTCACGGGCTAGCATGGGTCTCTCCAGGTTCTCGGCCTCTTACCAAAGAAAAGAAACTAAGCAATCATACAGATTTGCAGAGACACAAGAGAGCTATTGGGAAAAAAGGGATACTACAGATCAGGGAGAGCTACACTGTCAAGACCGACTATTGGCCACATGAGAGTCCTCAAGGACCCCAATTATTATTTGGAGGAGCTAGCTAGAAAGGAGTATAGTTCGGGTGATTCTCTGTTTAGATTGAACGGTTAGCTCATTGTCTTAGTTTGGGTTACTATTTCTGTGAAGACACACCATGGCAACTCTTATAAAGGAAAACATTTAATTGAGGGGGTTTGCTTACAGTTTTAGAGGTTCAGTCCATTATCATCAGGATGGGAAGTATGGGGGTGTGCAGGCAGATGTGGTTGCTGGAGCATCTTGCAGGCAACAGGAACTCAACTGACTTACAGGTCAGTATTCCAAGTATACGAATCCTCAAAGCCCACCCCCATCATGACACACTTCCTCCAACAAGGCCTCACCCACTTCAATGAAGCCACATCTCCTAATAGTGCCGCTCCCTATGAGAGTATGGGTGCCAATTACATTCAAACTGCCACAATATAATCAATTCTCTACTTTGAATGTTTTTTTCCCATATGAATCTGGTTTTAATCATGTGTAGACCAATTATACATACATATAAAATGGTATACTAGGAATTCCCCCAATAGATTTTCAAAATCTTGTTTTCCTACATATGCACCATAACCAGTTCAGGCCAGACCAGCCATCCTGATATTCATATGCAGATTCTTTGGGAGTAAAATTGATAGAAACTGTTCAGTTTGGTTGTTACCAGGGGCAGAGAAACTTACACCATTGTTCAAAGATTAGCATACATGCAGCCTGATGCAGATGCGGCACCAAGGGAGTTATGAGGTTACCAGATGCATGATTTAGAGAGGACTGTGTATGCATCATACAGACTGCAAAGTGTGTTGTTATTCCCAGAGTGTGTGTACATACATAACCCAAAAACAATGTTCTATAGTGGCTGAGGCCCAGTCAATTGACTGATGTCAAAGGGAATAATAGTATGCTCTATTCTAATCCTCAGGACAGATTAGACTGTCACATCTCTACACAAAGCCAGAGGAAGAACTCAGGTCCTATTCTGACCAGAAGGACATAGTTTTCCATTAGTGAACCTCAACAAAGCCCTCACATCTCCACTTCCCTTCCTTTCATATGGTATTTAAAGTTTTAAGGATAGGTAAGCATGTAGAACCTGCTCCCATGGGTCAGCTAGGACACCTGAGTAGGGTGCTAGACTGAGAAGTAAAGAAGACAGGACAGAGTCAGGAGGACTCGCATTCAATACCAGACAGCCCCAGGTTTATTTCAGAACCTGCTTCTATACAGATTAAAGGCAGATTTTCCAGTAGCATCTACATTTAAAAATTTTAGAACAAATAAGGTATGATGCAATGCTTCAATGCATTGTGTGGTGACTGAGGGTGTAACTCTCCCTTTTTTATTTCTTATAGTCGAGTCTTACAACTCCCATGTACCTTTTCAACAATGCCCTGCCTCTGAGTAGCACATCATCTCAAATCCTTGAGATGAGTTTGGTCCAGAGGCTGATACTGGGATTTTAGCATCATCAACTTAATGGTACCCAGACAGGAATTATCATTTATTTAAGATATCAATGATGCAAAAGCCAACACAGTGGAAGCATAAGAAAATGACCTTAAATCCAATCTTATGAAGATGATAGAGGCCCTTATAGAGGAAATGAACAAGTCCCTCAAAGAAATTCCGGAAAACACAAATAAGCAGGTGAAGGAAATGAAGAAAACCACTCAAGACCTGAAAATAGAAATAAAAGCAATAAAAAAACACAAACTGAGGGTACCCTGGAGATGGAAGATACAGGCAAGTGAACAGAAACAATGGACACAAGCATCACTAACAGAATACAAGAGATGGAAGACAGAGTCACAGGCATAGAAGATATGCTAGAGGGAAATAGATACATCTTATGCATCAGAAACACAAGTGACAGTTCATGCAGGAGAGGATGTGGAGCAAGGGAAACACTCCTCCATTGCTGGCAGGAGCATGTCTTAGGCAGGGCTTTTATTGTTAAGAGACGCAGTGACAACAGCAACTCTTCTAAAGAAAACATTTAATGGGGGACTGACCTAGGCCCTCTGCATACGCCACAGCTGTGTAGCTCGAGATCCTGGTGGGGCTCCCAGCAGCGGGAGCAGAGCTGTCTCTGACTCTTTTGCTGGCTTTTGGGACCCTATTCCTCATACTGGGTTGCTTTGTCCAGCCTTAATAAGAAGGGAGGTGCTTAGTCTTACTGCAACTTGATTTGCCATGTTTTGTTAACATCCATGGGAGCCTGCCCCTTTCTGAATTGAAGTGGAGTAGAAGTGGATGGAGGTAGGCAGAGGAGAGATGGAGGAGGGGCTTGTAGCAAAGGAGGGGAAAGCTGCAGTCAAGATGTAAAAAATAAGTAAAATAATAATAATAAAAACAAATGCTTCCATTTTGAGCAGAAACTAATAACTCTCAACAGGACTTGATTGATATATGTACATTACATTTAAAGGAATATAAGTGATATTTGAGCTTATAAATAATAAACAAGTTAACCGTTCAAAAAAAAAAAAGACATCCTAAAGGCTAGCAAGCACCTATATAAATGTTTAAAATCCTTAACTATCAGGAAAATAGAGCTTAAAACTATTGTAAAATTCCATCTCACCACAGTCAGAATGTTCATTAATACCAATACAAATGACAGCAAATATATTGGTGGCAGGAATGTGAACAGCCTGTTTAAAAATCTGTTTGGATGCTGGGTTGTGGTGGCATGTACCTTTAATCCTAGCATTTGGGAGGCAGAGTCAGGAGGAGCTCCAATTTATAGGGCCAGTCTGGCCTACAGAGTGAGTTCCAGGATAGCCAGGACTTCACAGAGAAATCCTGTCTTGGAAAGGAAGGAAGGAAGGGAGGGAGGAGAGAGGGAGGAAGGGAGGGGAGGGGAGAGAGGGAGGGAGGGAGAAAGACAAAGAGAGAAAGAAGGAGGAAAGGAAGAAGAAAGGGATGAGAGAGGGAAGGAAAGAAGTATGGAAGAGAGAGAGATCACTCTGGACATTCCTCAGACCAGAAATAGAACCCAGTTATCTTCAACCTCTCTACTGAAGGGATTTTATATCCTACCAGAGATGGTTTTCACATTCATGTTCATCACTGATCTACTGAGAGTAGCTGAAAATGCCCATCACCTGCTGAATGTATAATGAAAGTATGGCACATACAGCAAATGGAATTTTATTCAGAAATATACAGGTGAATGGCCGGAACTAGAATGTTACAATAAGTGACCCAGAGAAACCAATGCTGTGCATTCTCTTTCATATGTGCATCCCAGTTTCTAGAATCTAATCTTGTGCGTTTAACCTGGAGCTCTTAACCATTGAGCCATCTCTCCAGCCTCCAACAATATAAACTTTTAATTGTCATAAATGTCATATTCCACAGATCTCTGAAGTGTGAGGGCTGCCTAGGTATGTCTGATTAGACAAACTTTGTTTCTCATTACTTGTTTTAAGCTTGACTTTAAAACCTATACAGGGAAGTAAGTAAGGCTTATTCCTGTAACTAATTATATCAGTGCCTTGAGGATATCTGACTATTAACTTGCATTTCCTAATTGTCTACAATAAGTTAGAAGCTTTCGTAAGACTAACACTTTATGCTCCATGTTTGTTAGGTTTTAGCCTTAAAAATTCTTTTAGTATTAATATAAAATGTGACTCAGTTCTTTTTTTTTTTAATCTAGTATTTGCAGATACAAGAAACCATAGCCTCTAGCCTTTTTTAAAACTTTTTTACAGTGATGGTGCACACCTTTAATCCCAGCACTCAGGAGGCAGAGGCAGGTGGATCTCTGTGAGTTCGAGACCAGCCTGGTCTACAAGAACTAGTTCCAGGATAGGCTCCAAAGCTACAGAGAAACCCTGTCTCAAGAAACAAAAAAACAGAAAAACAAAAAGCAAAAACAAAAAACAAAAAACCCCCACTTTTTTACATGCCTTTTATGACTTTTATCTTTTTTCCCCTCATTACTATTTTAGTTCTCTGCTTTCTCTTGCTTTCTAGATGACATAAAACTTCCATCTCAAACTTTTTTGTCTTTCCTCTCATTTTTCAAACAACATGCAAATTTTCATCAAAGTCGTTTTCTGTAAATTTTTTCAGCAGTCAAGAACATTGCATAGATATAACATTTAGGGGCTGCTCAGATTAAGAACACCGACTGCTCTTCCACAGGTCCCGAGTTCAGTTCCCAGCAACCACATGGTGGCTCACAACCATCTGTGATGAGATCTGGTGCACTCTTCTGGGATGTGTATACATAATAAATAAATTTTAAAAAAAGAAATAACATTTAAAACAAAGGCAGAAATATATATCTTAATCAATAATAATTTGTACCCAATTTCCTAAAAAGGTGATAAGTATTTATAACTCTAAATGACTAACACCCATATATTTTTTTCCTATGGAAACAAAAGCATAATTTTCCCAAACATAATGCATCTTTGACTTTCATTTTAAAATCAACACTTTCTAAAGTATACAGGTTGGTATAATTTAACATTTCTTATAAGCAGTATCAGGGCAGAAGAGGGTTAAGGTGGGAAATTGCTGGCCAGCAGAAGAGACCTTGAGTGTTATCACAGTGAAGAACTTGGCTTAGGAAAGAAAAGGGGGGACAGCACTGGTGGACACAGAGAATGCCCTTGGCTGTCAATATTCTTTAAAAAAAATTTTTTTTTTGTTAACTTTTCTCTGGCCATAATCTCAGTTTCTCTGTTTTAGATTCGTGCAGTTTTTCAACTGCAAGCAGTCAGTTCCCTATGCTCAGGTGTGCACGTCCCTCCCTCCTGGCCAAAGAGGCCTGCAGAGACCCTCAAGATGCTGAGACAGGGCATGCAGGGCGGGTCATGGAAGAGAATGCTCATGTCCCGGGGCGTCTCCTGTCGGGGTCCAACCCCAACATAAACTATCTCTCTGGACTGACTGTGGAGGCACGGGAATAATTGAGACACAGTTCACACAGCAACATCAGAAGGGAGTCTCAGGGTTCATTCAAATCCTGATATCACCTTCGTTTATTCTCCAAACAGCTTTTATCTCCCAAGGTAAACTGAGGGGGAAGTTCATTAGCATCCTGTTTCAGGGGTCGCATCCACAGCTCTGTCACTAGCTTGGATTAACACCTCTTCCCAGGCGGTACCCTTAATTCCAAAGAAGAGAGCAGAACAGCATCAGCATATCCTGACCTCGGGAGACAGCCAGTCTGTAAACGCTTTTAGCACCTCGGTTGCTACTGGGGCTTGAGAGCCTGGCTGCCAATACAATGCAGAAATATGTGGCCTGGATAATATTGGCCCACAGTCTCCCAGGCAGCTCCCTGGCTGTAAGGCCCAGCTGTGCCCCGGGACTGTGGTGCTTCTTTGGGACACTGCAAGTCCACCCCCAGGCTTGTTGTCAACTGTTCTCTTCTCCCAGAGCTGTTCCAATCTGCATGCCTCCGCCCTCTGCCCTCAGCCAGGCTCTCGCCAACTTTGCCACCCTGCTCCCTGACGGGGGGGGGGGGGGGAGCGCGGGGTAGAAGGCGACTGTCCTTCCCAGTCCTCATTAGTCCAGTCTCAAACATGATAAAGAGACAACAAATGAAAGCTACAGGAAGAAAACAGTGAGGCCTCAAAAACTCAGTTAGGGGTCTGAAACTGTGGCTACCTCCCCTGCTTGGGGTGCATCCACGATTCCAAAGACCATACAAAACCTAGGCTCCCAGTGGAGGCTCTGGGTTACTGAGGACTTAATATCTTCCAGCCAGGGCTCCAAGTCCTCCAAAAGAGGAAGCTGGTCAGAACCTGCTTCTCCACTCTGCACAGACTCCAGACTCTTTTGGGGGGTGAGGGATGGCTCTCTGGACACGGAGGAGGATCTAATTTCCTCCAGACCGGGGCCTGCTCCCCCAGTGGGCTCCAGAATGTCTTCGTGGATGCCCGTGACCCCGGCCCTACTGACATGTCTGTCAGCTGTCCCAGACATTGGCCATTATGAGCCTCCTCACAGGCTCAGACACTGCATGCCACTACAGACACCAGCATGGGCTGCTTTGAAAGAAAAAAGAATTTTCGAAAGGGGAACCCCTTGCTAGAGAGAAAAAGGAACTGCCTGCTAACAGGCTACCAGATTTACACAGAAATCACAAATCACAGCTACAAATGGCTACAAACATCTGACAGACAACATTACTCACCAGTGGTCCAGAATCCTTTGGGGTAGGGGAGAGGGGGTTCTTGGGTCATGCCGGACGAGCCCCCAAATGTTGTGCCTGAGTCCTAGGACCCCCCAAAAGACCGCCACAGAGCAACACTTCTGAATGCAAAAGCAAGGTTTTGTTTATTAAGTACAGGCTAGCACGGGTCCTCTGCAACAGGCCAATCATTCAAACACATGAGTCGGGGGGGGGGGCACATTCCTATTCAAACCACTACAGCAGTGCACACTCTTAACTACCGAGCTATTTTTCTATCCCATGGTTTTTTATTATTACTATTGTTGTTGTTGTTGACTTTACTCCTAAAGAAGTAGCTGTTCTAAAGAAGTCAGTATCTGTTTTAAGTAGTAACTAATAGAAAGTATATTGTTTCACCATTGTCTTAGTTAGGGTTTCTATTGCTGTGAAGAGACACTATGACCACAGCAACTTTTATAAGGGAAAACATTTAATTGGGGTGGCAGCTTACAGTTCCAGAGGTTCAGTCCATTACCATTATGGCGGGGAGCATGGCAGCAGCATGCAGGCACACATGATGTTGGAGAAGTAACTGAGAGTCCTATATCTTGCAGGCAACTGGAAGTGGTGTGTCTCATGGGGAGATATCTTGAGCATATATGAGACCTCAAGGCCCACCCCCTACAGTGACACCTTCCTCCAACAAGGCCATACCTACTCCAACAAAGCCACACCCCCTAAGAGTGTCACTCCCACAACCATATATCGCATTTACTCTGCTATCTTACCCACTTTCCCTTTTAACAGTTTGCTTTAGTGTGGCACATGCAAAAATTGATGAGTCAATACTGTTAAACTGGGAGCTTAGGCCCCAGTCCCTTGCATCTGTCCTAGCCCCCGGACCCTGAGAGTTAGCACTCTGGACTCCAAACCCCAGAAAGCCAGGTCTTGGGGAGGGGGAGGTCAGAACCAATCCCAAGAATATTTAAGTGAACTCCCAAAAGAGGAACATGTGGTCTCCTTTTCTTCCTCCTGGTGGTAGCCTTCACGTGGCTTCCGTTTCCCCTCGGGGCCACAGGAGAGTGCAGAACTCCCATTAAACCTGGATATCTCTTAATTTGGCTTGTTTTGATTTGCCTTGGTTGGGAATTTTGCGTCGGCAGAGAGCTCGCATTAGGAAAATATTCCTAACATCTTGGAGGTCCCACTGAGCTAGGGCAGGCCCTTTCCATGTGGCAGGCTGCGTGTTGAAAGCTGCCTAGTCTACAATTCGAGTTCTCCACATCATGCTTAAACCAGCTTCTGGGCTACAGTGGCTGTGTCTTGGTGAGTCCCTTTTCTTGTCTATGCTATAGGGTTTTGGGGGGACCCATTCATACTTATTTTTGTCATTTTTCGGATTCCTGTCGAAGTCACGGCCCGTGCCAGGGGTTCGTTTCCCAGTGGCAAAACAGACTGGCCTTCGGTGAGGTAGAGATTTGTTTGTTTGGGGACACCAGGCATTCAATTTCCACAGCCCCATTTGGACCTAAGAACCATTTTGGCGGACACGCTGGAGTGGACTTAGGTCACATGGTTGGGCATAGACTTTAAAATGGGCACTTACAGTTTAAAGCCAGATCCGCTGTTGCCCTGTAATGCCGCTTACAAAAAAAAAATCTTTTTAAATTGAGCCTGTCTAATACAATCTGTCCCAAACGGCTAACTTCCCTGTGTACTAAGTCTTGAGCTTACTATCCTCTGGGACCTAAAAACAAAAATTTTTGTCGCAATAAGGACTAATGGACAGAGCTTACGTATGTCCATGGTTTTTGGGCTCTGTGCTCTCACCCCCCCCTTAGTAGCCAGTGTCTCACAGCACCATGCTGCCAGAGGCACTGGCCCCTCCCCCACTCCCTCAAGCCCACACTTCCTAACCGCCTCCTGTGGAACAACATTCTTTCCACTCCCTTCCCAATTCGGAGGTTCAGGATCAACTTCCACCTTCTCCTCCCCCTCCTACCTCATCGCTCCACTCCTGGACCCCCTCTGCACACTGAGCCAGCCCCTCCCATGCTCCCTTTTCTCTTCCAAATCTCTCTCAGATAGAAAAGCGGCTAAGATCCTTTTCTACTAATCCTTCTGCTTACCCATTTTTCCTCAGTCAGTACCAGATATTAGGAAAGAGTTAAGAAAGGTTGAGGATGGTCCCCAAACTCCTATATGAAAACTGATAAAAATGGCCTTTAAAGTTTTTAATGCCTGAGAGAAATCAGCTGAGTCTTCCCGACAGACAAAGCTACAAAATCTACAGGCCCAGGCCTTAGCAGCTGCCCTAAGGTCACAAGAATAGGGACAAACGAAACCAGTCACAAGGCTCTATCCTGGTAAACCTTAGCCTACGTCAACATCACAGGCAAACTGTTTCAAGTGTGGCCTAAATGGTCACATGGCACGATATTGCACTACATCTGCTCCGAGGTTGTGCCCTATCTGCCAGCTACCTGGACACTGGAAATCACAATGCCCCCGTGCGGGCTTGTCCTCTATGCCACACCACAGAGGTCCAGCATCACCAACATTGGCAAGTTAAACTGTGCCAGCCTTCAAACGTCTCAGCCTTGCAGAGGATTGACGCTGCCCAGACTTGGTTTATCCCGTAACCCTATCCAAGCCTAGTGTAAAGCTGCAGGTAGCAGGTAAGTCCGTTACTTTTATTCTCACTCAGGCCTTAAGTTTCCTTCACCAATTTGAGCTATGGGGGTAGACAGGACCCATTCCTCCCCACTTTAAACTTTGCCACTGCCCTGCATTCTTGCAGGACAATTTTTCTCTCATTCTTTCTTAGTGATACCTGCTTGCCCGGCACCTTTACTGGGTGGAGATATCCTTAGCCGCTTCCCCAAAGCTTTGTTCCGCTTCTTGGAGCCCCTAAAGGAGAAAGTCACAAAACAATCCCACACCAGTTTGGAATTATGATTAATAAAAGGGTTATTTATTTAAAGGGAAAAACTTACAGATCACTGTCCTAGACAACAGCCCTCTGCACAACCAAGAAAAAAGTCTGGTAGCCGGAAGCAGAGTCCAAAGCAAGAGAGGGAATGCACGGCTACCACTGCTTTTTCAAGCCAAAGAGAGCACGCCCAATTGGGCTGGTATCTTAAAGGCTATTGGCTGAAGGAGCGGAAGGAGCTCCTGCAGCACCTCCCCCTTTTGTTTAAGTAAGAGAGTTCTAAACCTACTACAAAATTATATACAATAAGAACAAATATCCTATTCTAACTAGCTTAAGTCTTATATAATAAATAACTTGGCCAAGTCATGAGAGGAAAGTAACTACATTTATCTAGTCTTCAACCGCATCGAAGATCCAAGAAGGGAAATAATGTTACCTGAGTAATTAGGAAGTGCAATAAAATAACTTCCAAAACATGCAACAAATCACAGAGACAACTGGCTACCTGGGCAATCACCCAAAATCACTTTTGCAGCATTGAAGCAACCAACTTTGGCTAAGGCCTAGAATAACTGACAGATTATTTTTAAAGGCAAGAAATTTTTCAAAACCGTCTTATCCTTTCTTGGCAAGATTTGACAGTTCTGCTTATCCATTTCCAGATACTATGCATTCTGTCACTAGTTGAGGTATGGGCAGTTCCTTGCCCAGAGGCTGGTTTTGCCAAGAAGAAGTGGAGTGTCTTTGGTGCTCAACAATTTCTCTGGAATAGATTGGTGTTACCAGGAGCAATTGGGTCTTGTTACCACAGAACTCTAAGTTAGATTAAATGTCATTTTCTACAGCTCTTTGAAGAGGTTAAAGATTATCTATTTATACAGAATATAATCTCTATGTATCTAAAAAACCTGATTAGTCTAACTATAAATATTACAAACATAGATGACTTTAATTATAATTCTTAATACCTATCTAACTTAAAGACTAAGACAATAAACAACTGTGCAATAAATGAGGACAATGACCACCAAATGTAAACAATGTTCACGTATACACTTCAATATGGTAAATATATATATATATATATATATATATCAATACATGAACAATATATAAGTATCTTAATCAGAGGTAGAAATGTACCCTGAAATATGGTAAATATATATCAATACATAAAAAATATTTTAAACAGACATAGAAGCATGCATGCATACAATATTCAATATAATTTAACTTTGTATCCATATACAAGAATCTATGCCAATGTAATTATCTATAAACAATAACTCACAAATACCAATCTATTATCCCATCATCCAATTTTCACTCTTTTTTTTCAAAAAGATCCCTGAGCTTATAAAATTCCTCCCCCAACCCTCAACCATATACCAATTATAATCAACCCCTAAATGATGTCCCTAAACCCGAGGACAAACTATGCTGGGAGAGGGGATGTCGTCCTCTAGAATTACCTCCATCTGTCATGGGGGCAACGTTCTTTCTAGGTGATCCTGTGAAAGTAAAATGATGGTTAAATTTCAAGATTAATGTCTGGTAAGATTGCAAATAGTCTCTGAGTATTTTGTGGAGGTCTGGTCAGAAAGTTGTAAAAGATGTGCACCATTTCAGCTAACCAAGTTGGAACTATCTTGTGCAGCTAGTACCCAAAACAGGTCTTGTAGTAGCGCTATCAGTATCATGACATCCATCATATCAACCAGGTGGAGTTGTTGTTATGGGGTCCCATCTTCTTCCTGGAAACTTCAAAGATTACTGCAGGAAAATTCATTGTTGGTTGTGGAAAACTTAAACATTAATTATATAGACATATACATATATATATATATTCAATGAAAGGTATGATAGATATGAAGAAATGCAAAGATGTTTTCTAAATTCTTTTTTCCTTCTGTCCCATATCATGGCTCTTGACATGAGACAGAAACTCTGGGTTTTTCTCTTAACAACAAGCTTGGAATTAGAGAGGGACTGAGCCAGAGTCCAACTCCAAAACCAGCTCTATATACTTATGAATATAAATAAAGGTGTATATATAAACATTGTTAATACAGAACCTATTTGATTTTCTTGGTGATCCATATTGGGTAGTAATATTTTCCATCTGTCAGTATTCAAATATCCAGGGTCCCTTGAAGTTTTTGAAGATGAGTGTTTTCCTGCAAAGACAAGAACAGAACCCTGCCCCCATCCTATATGTTTTTCTTACCACCTGTATGAATATCATCATTGTGGATGAGCTGTCATGTCTCATTTCCAAGAGGTTTCTCCTCTTTAAACTGAACCTTTATTAATTTTGATAGTATCCACAGTTTTTCTTCTCCTGTGGAAATAAAAGCAAAACCCCTTCCCCAGCGCAGCACATCTCCTGGCTTCCATTGCGAATAACTGGTTGATTTAGTTCAGCAGACTTTTCCATTATCCAATGTCTTTCTGCCGCTTTTGTTCCTTTTTCATTAGCATTAAGAAAATTCAAGGTTAATAAGGCATTATGTAATCTATTTCTGGGGGCATTTTCCACCCCTTTCTGTTTATTTAACATATCCTTTATAGTTCAATTTGATCTTTCTATGACTGCTTGACCTGTAGGATTGTGTAGTATACCTGTAACATGCTTAATATTATAATAAGCAAAAAAAACATTTCATTTTCCTAGAGACATAAGCTGCACCATTATCTGTTTTTATTTGTGCAGGTATACCCATGATGGCCATAACTTCTAATAAATGTGTGATTACTGAATCAGCTTTTTCTGAGCTTAAAGCAGTTGCCCATTAAAAGCCTGATTAAGTATCAATGGTTGTGATGTACATATTTTAATTTTCCAAATTCTGCAAAGTAGAACACATCCATCTGCCAGATTCCTTTGAGTACCCTTCGGGTTAGTCCCTGCAGGTAGTGGTGTTTGGTTATATAAAGAGCAAGTAGGGCATCTCTTTATAATCTCCTTAGCTTGTTGCCATGTAATAGAAAACCCTTTCTTTAAACCTTTGCTATTGATGTAATGTTTTTTATGAAATTCTGAGGCCTGTAACATGCTTCCAATCAAAAATTGATCAATTTCTGCATTACCTTGTGCTAGAGGACCTGACAGACCCATATGGGATCGGATGTATGTTATGTACATAGGACAACGCCTATTCCTGATTATGTCTTGTACCTGGAGAAATAATGAAGTCAATTCTGTATCATCTGGTAGAAATTCAGTGGTTTCAATATGCAAGATAACTCTTTCTGCATATTGTGAATCAGTAACTATATTAAGAGGTTGTTTAAAATCCCTTAGCACCATGAGAATGGCATATAATTCTGCCTTCTGGACAGAATTATAAGGGCTTTATTCCACCTTACTCAATTTGTCTGATTTGTAACCTGCCTTCCCTGATTTATTAGCATCAGCATAAAATGTATGGGCTCCAGTTATTGGAGCATCATGTACAATTCGAGGAAGAATCCAAGAAGTTCTGTTTATAAGGTTAAATCTACCGCTTTTGGGATAGTTGCTATTAATTTCTCCCAAAAAATTCGCACAAGCTCTTTACCATGGTCCATTGTCTTCCCATAACTTTTTAATTTCATCAGTGGTGAAAGGCACTATAACTTCTGCTGGGTCTATACCTGCTAGTTGACAAAGTCTCAGTTTACCTTTTATAATTAATTCAGAGACCTTTTCCACATAAGTTTTTAATTTTTTACTTGGTTTGTGTGGTAAAAAGATCCATTCTAAAATAATATCTTCCCTCTGCACTAAAATTCCTGTAGGAAAAATTCTGGAAGGCAGTATGACTAGAATACAATTAAGATTTGGATTCACCCTATCCATATGTGCATCCTGTAATTTTTCCTCAACCACTGTCAGTTCCTTTTCTGCTTCAGCTGTTAATTCTCTGGGACTATTCAAATCTTTGTCACCATCTAAGGTTTTGTTTAAATTAATTATTAGATCAGGTGTTATCCCAACAGCCAGTCATAGACTGGAAATGTCTCCTAACAATCTTTGAAAGTCATTAAGAGTCTGTAATCGGTCTCTCCTAATTTGTGCCTTTTGTGTTCTAATTTTCTGTAAACCTATTCTGTAACCTAGGTAATTAACAGAACCTCCTCTTTGAATCTTTTCAGGAGCAATTTGTAATCCCCATTTAGGCAAAACTATCTTTACTTCCTCAAACATTCTTCCTAAACTATCTATGTTTGAATCAGATAGCAAAATGTCATCCATGTAATGGTAAATTATAGACGTAGGGAATTGCCTACATACTATTTTCAATGGCTGACTCACAAAGTATTGTCACAGTGTTGGGCTATTGAGCATCCCCTGTGGGAGGATAGTCCACTGGTATCTCCTAGTAGGGTGAGAATTATTATAAGTAGGCACTGTGAAGGCAAATTTTTCTCTATCCTTTTCTTGTAAAGGTATAGTGAAGAAGCAATCCTTTAAATCAATAACTATAAGAGGCCATCCTTTTGGTAACAGAGAAGGCAGAGGAATTCCAGACTGTAGAGGGCCCATAGGTTGAATTACCTTGTTGACAGCCCTTAGATCTGTCACCATTCTCCATTTACCAGATTTCTTTTTTACAACAAACAAAAGAGAATTCCAAGGACTAGTTGAATTCTCAATATGTCAAGCATCTAATTGCTCCTGTACCAATCGTTCTAAAGCCTGCAATTTATCTTCAGCTAGAGGCCATTGTTTAACCCATATTGGCTTCTCAGTTAACCATTTTAAAGGTAGGGCTGTTGGTACCTCTAAAGGTTTGTTAGTTGCTCTATGTTCTTGTACAGCCTGGATGGCTGGTGACCTTTGTGCATAGTAGCTCATTACATCCTTCCCTGAATTATGAGTTCCTGGGACTGCAGGAATGTTAATCTGGGTATTCCATTGCTGTAGCAGGTCATGGTCCCATAAATTTATTGCAATATCAGTTACATATGGCCTTAGCTTTCCTCTTTGACCTTCTGGCACAATACAGCCAACCCATCTCGTGCTTTGTTTAACTCAAGATATGGTTCCAATTCCTAGTAATTAAACATCTGCCTCTTTAAGAGGCCGATTTGGATGCCAAGATTCTGGAGTGATGAAGCTCACATCCGTTCCTGTGTCTATCAAGCCAATAATTACAATTCCATTTATACGTATTCTCAGCTTTGGTCTTTGAGCATTTATAGAGGTTTGCCAAAATATACGCTTCCTATTTCCTATTTGAATTTCTGACTTATCCTCCAAATTTGAACCATCGTTTAGAACCTTATGGTCTTGCACAGAAGGTTCTAGAGTTTTTAATTTTCCTGGTGTGACATGCCCTCCACAGTTACTGGTAACGACTGGGCCACTTTTGGCTTGGGGGCCTATAAGAGGCCCCTCAGGGGGTTTCCCGATGGTATCAGGTTGCCTTGTCTGTCTGTTGTTGATCTGCATTCATTGGTCCAATATCGTCCTTTACCATATTTCCTACATATACCTGAAGGCCGAGGTTTCCTATTCTTGCCATTCCCAGATGAGGTATTAT
This sequence comes from Ondatra zibethicus, assembly GCA_004026605.1. Classification (NCBI taxonomy): domain Eukaryota; kingdom Metazoa; phylum Chordata; class Mammalia; order Rodentia; family Cricetidae; genus Ondatra; species Ondatra zibethicus. The sequence continues at coordinate 32,817 of PVIU01019891.1, forward strand.
TCCTAGAAATTCCTTGCCTGCAATTCCTTTTCAGATGTCCTAATTTACCACAATTAAAACATTTGTCAGGTTGATGTTCCCTCATTGCTTTGGAAATTGCTTCCCCTACCCAAGATTCATTGTTGTAGTTAAATGTCTGAAAATTCATGGTATGCTGAATCCACTCATCCATAGGTGCTGAACTAGACCTTAAAGGCCCAATTATCTTCTTGCATTCTAAGTTTGCATTTTCAAAAGCCAGCGATTCAAGAACTATTCATCTAGCTTCTGGGTCTCTTACTCCTATGTTCAGAGCCTTAATTAATCTTTTCAAAAAGGTCAGTATAGGGTTCACCCTGTCCCTGCCTAACCCTGGTATATGACTCGATCCTTTTTTCTGTTCTGGTATTCTATCCCAAGCATTCAAGCCTGCTTTGTGGCATAGGGACAATACTTCTTCATTGTAAAGAGCTTGGACCTGTGGATCAGCATATGCTCCTATGCCAAGAATTTGATCCTGGGAAACCTCCACACCCTTTGCTCTCCCTTGCTGTTCCATATGTTTGGATTCTTCTCTGAAATAAATTCCAAACATCAAGGAATTTCCCTCTTCTAACACTAGGGATGCTAACTGGGAGAAATCATGGTATGTGGCCCTGACGTTAGAAGCCCAAGTTCTTATCATTTCCTTAACAAATGTAGAGTGCAAGCCACAAGTAACAACGGCATGCTTAATTTCCTTCAGATCATTCATCCCTATCGGTGTCCATTTACCTTCCTTGGCTCCCTTTGAGCCTTTAGAAGTTGATACGTTGTCAGAGTAAATTACAGGGCATGTCGCTGAAATCCTGGGTAAACCAGTTCTGACAGCCAGTGGTGACAGTGTATCCTGACCTTGTGTCTTCTCACCCTGATCATCAGCTCCAATAATTTCCTCAATCATTTCAACTCTTAATCATAATCTCTCGTAAAGCCTGAACCTCCTGACCTTCAAATATTTCTAGTGATTTTCCTACAGTATCAAATTTCTGGCCCCCATTCTGCACCTGGGATTCCAAGCTCTTAATGTTTCCTTTCAAAGATAACATCTCCTCCTTGAAATGCTCCTGAACATCGTGTAAATTGCCATCCTGGAGGTATATTCCATCTGTTACCTTATCAAAACTCTGTGATAACTTCTGAATGTCAAATTCAACAGCCTGGACTCTCTCAGGTAAGTTCCTAGTACCCTTAGATATGGAGTCAATTTTGCCTATCATGGTATTAATCCTATCAATATAGCATTAGCTATATACTTCCATAATGATATAATACGAAGAAGAAACGTGAAACCTAATAATCAGGAAACTGATGTATCTCCAAGGTCATATAGGCCTCTTGTGATTTCTTCCATAGTGGCAGCAAAAACCGCAGCAAGAGTCCCATTAAAAACAAAACCTGCCATATTACCTGTTAACCAGCAGATGGCACTGTTTCTGAGTCACGACTGGAACCAATGCAATGGTGTCATGACAAAATCCTGCTTTGAAATCTGCCCTGATATTTCTTTGAAAACTGGGGGGAAAATGAGTCACTCGAGAGGTTAGATGTAGTACACAGAGGGAGAAAACCCAGAGTCCAGGCACAGAGCACAAAAACCCAGGGAGCTTCTAGCTGCTGATAAACAGCGTGGCTCACCCTAGGCAGCCACCCTGCTGTTCTGTTCCAACCCGATGCAGGGGGTCGTGACACAGCTGCTGTGAGAGCAGCCGACTGCCAGCGTCCCTGTGCTGGGATAAAGGTCACGCTGCAAACGCCACTGTGGCAGCACTCCACTCAGTTGTGGCAGGGATTTCAAACAGCATGTCTATTTGAGCCACCGGGACTTCATAGGGAGTTTTTGCCCCAAGGGGTTTTCAGTGTTCAGCAACCGCTTGCGCTTGAGCTCTGACTCGCACTGCCTAAGCACTGTGCTGCAAGTGGGGATTTAAAAACCACTCAGAAAAGATCAAACCAGGTAGGCAGAGACTGGCCAGGCCTGTGGATCCCAGATCCTGGGAGGTGTGGAGTTTAAATCCACGTCAGAAGGCAAATGATAGGGTGCGTGGGGACTTGAAGCCAATCCGAAGTGTGTAAAGAATTTCAGCAAGGGGGCTGGAGAGATGGCTCGGTGGTTAAGAGCTTTGCCTGCTCTTCCAAAGGTCCTGAGTTCAATTCCCAGCAACCACATGGTGGCTCACAACCATCTGTAATGAGATTTAGTGCCCTCTTCTGGCCTGCAGGGATACATGCAGGCAGAACACTGAATACATAATAAATAAATAAATCTTTAAAAAAAAAAAAAGAATTGCAGCAAGAAAAGCCACTGCGGGAGATTCTATATTGAATTGATGGCTCCACGCACAGGCCACGGCTGAGGTAGGGCTCGAGCCAAGCTGCACTGGTGCAGCCAACTCAGGGGTTGGGGGGG
>PVIU01019892.1:0-35295 GCA_004026605.1 Ondatra zibethicus
GGACACGATCAACAAGACAAAATGACAGCCTACAAAATGGGAAAAGATCTTCACTAACCCTACATCAGACAGAGGCTGTCTTAATATGACTTGAGAAAAAAGCAATTTGTGCCTTTATCTAATTTAAGAAGAGTCAAGGGAATCATGTAAAAATAGTTTTAATACATCAAAATAAAGAGACACATGGAGACTGTAGTACTTAAAAAGTTGAGGAATGAGGATAATTGATAAGTCTATGGTTAGAAAGAAAGAGACAAACATATACACAGAGACAGAGACAAAGAGATAGACAGAAACAGAGACATAGACAGAGAGATGTGCAGACTGAGAGGTTTTAGACCAGCATTATAACCTAGCATTAGGCATAAAATGATGTAACATGATTACCTGGATTATGCTGGGTGCAGTTACTGGAATGGATGGACTCTTGTAGTATCACTGTATGTCATCCAAACTAAAAGGTATTCAAGTCTATCCCATCCCTTAGAGGAAGCTGGAGGTTGGATTGATGATGTTCTTAGGCATGTTCCAGATTAATTTAAATATCATAACATCATATATTTAGATGAAACTGCAGCAAAAGTAACAGTCAACAGAGCACACAGAATACCTCAGTATGGGAGAAATTACTTAGAAATGATATGTTTCAAAAGGTGTTCCTATTTAGAGTTCTAGAAGTGAAAAAAAAAGGGCAACATTCCAAGAACTAAGTCTAAGGAAATAGAACCAGTTTAGGAAGTCTGAAAAAGACTAGTACCCAAAAGTAACATACACATAAAAAGATAGTGAGAAATACTTTATTACCCATCACAGATGAGGTCAGAGGTCAACAAACATCAGCATTTTACTGAACAAGGAAAAGCACCTGTGGAACAAGGCCAGGGAGTCTGCCTTCATCCTCATGCTCCTCAATATTCTGATATTCTTGTCTAAATAATCTGGTAAACACAAAAGTAAAGCACACCCAAATTGGAATTGAAAGGATCAAACTGATATTCTTTGCACAAAACACAATTTCACAGACAAACAAAAATCTTCACATAAAACTTGGCACAATAAATCATATATTTCCAAAAGAAGATTCAGAATAACCAAATAACACTTAGTCCCACTGCTAGTTGTCAACAGTCAATTAAGTAAAACCAAAATAAAAAAGAGAATCCCACCTATAAGAGGCACAAATTAAAACATCTAAGCTATCCCCCTTTACACTAGTTATAAATGACAAAAAAGAAAAAATAAGAAATTAAACCACAAATGCAAATACATCCACAATGAAAATATTATAACAGAAATTGAAGAACACAAAGACATCTCATGTTAATGACTGGACAAAGTGATTATTTAGCAAATTGATTGTTAAGTGATTCATCTAACACAAAGCTCTTTATGGGTATACTAAAATCTAGTATAGTATCTGTAAAAGTTCCAATAAAATTCTCTACAAAGTCTTGTTTAAGAAATTCTAAAATTTATATAGGATATACATACACACTGGAACACACCCATTCACATGCACACACACACACACACACACACACACAGAGAGAGGGGGGGGAGAGAGAGAAGGGAAAACCTCTGCAAATGAACAAAGCTGGAGGCATTACACTACTTGACTTCAAAACATAACACAAAACTTTTATAGCTTAAACTTCATAATACATACATTAAAAATGGATGTAAGTCAATGAATTGAAATAGAGATTTCAAAGGCATGCTTTATCATTGCCAGCTAGATGGTTTTGACACATTTCCTGAAAATATATGATGGAAAACAGGTAGTCCTTTCAACACTTAGTAGTGGGAAATTGAATGTATCCATGCTGAAATATAAAAGTAGATCTGTATATCTCAGCAGCTACAAAATCAACTCAAATATATTAACACTTGAGTGTAAGACCTGATGCTATGCTATTATAAGAAAACACAGGATCAGGTTTGTAGACATTTTTACAAGACTCTAAGAGCATAGAAACAAGTAAAAATATACATGTAGCAAATTGTACTGCATAAAAAGAGTTTACTCAGCAACAATCAACAAAGTAGATCAAAGACCACAATATGGTAGAAAATACTTAACAAATAATAGTTTTGAAAAGAAGTTATGTTTAAACATCAAGGTAACTCTAAAAGCTTAATAGGAATAAAAGGCCAATAAAAAGCAAATCAGAAACAAAAGTGCGTGTTGTCAGAGGTTTCTCTTCACTATTCTTCTTCCCAGAATTCTCCTATGCAGGTCCTATATTTCCTGCCTGGTGATGGGCCAAGCAGCGTTTTCTTAAACCAATACAAGTGACAAATCTTTATGGGGTACAAGACCATTGTCCCATAGCAAGTGTGTATCAGTTGAACACAGTAAGACTGGATAGTATCAAAAAATCTAAAATAACGAGTACTGGTGAACATATTGGAAAACATGAGAAAGGACAGGAAGGAAGAGAATATGACCAAGGTATATTATACATAGGCACAAAAATGTGCCATAGGTGAAATCTATTATTCTTTACATTAAACACGTATTAATAATGAGTAAGTAGAACCCATTGTAGAATATCATTTGAACTATAGGTTACTATAGCCATATAGAAAATATGTAGTTTCCTCAAACAATTTAAAATGATAGAACCAACAAAAACAAGCAGAATGTCAGACATCTGCATTCCCATGTCCATTGCAACACAGTCTGATGTAGGATTCCTACAGTATATGTATTGCTTTTATTGGTTGATGAATAAAGATGTTTTGGCCAGTGGCTTAGCAGAGTACAGCAAAGTGGTAAATCCAAACAGAGATATATAGACAGAGTAGGTGGAGTCAGAGACACATGATGTAGCTGCTGAAGAAGAGAGACACCAGAACCTTACCAGTAGGCCACAGCTTCATGGGGACATATGGATTAATAGAAATGTGTTCATTTAAATGTAAGAGCTAGATAGAAATACACCTCAATCATTGGTCAAAAGTGTTGTAATTAAAATAGTTTCTGTGTGATTATTCGGGTATGGGCAGCCAGGAAATGAAAGCATTTACAAAAGTACACAACAGACAAGACAGAAACAACTTTACTACCTATGCAACAGCAGTGAATTAAGTATAGGTTGGGCTAAGGGGTAAGATATTGTTTAAAAAACTAAAAGGAAATCTGGGGAAATGGCTCAATGAGTAAAGTGCTTGGTTTACAAGAGTAAAGATTTGAATTGGGTGCCCAGAATCTAAAGAAAATTCTAGGAAGGTTTGACTCCTCTGTTATCTCTTATGTGGGAGGCAGAGACAGAAAATCCACAGAACAAGCTGTCTGGACAGTATATCCAAAAAGCTAGGTTCAGTTCAGGGAGAAACCCTGCCTCAATATATAACATGTAGATTGGCTTGACCAAGTATATATGCACACACATACATACTCAAATGCATAGCACACATGCATGCACATGCACACAAACACACACACACAGGCATTCATGCATGCATATGTCCACACACAGGCACACAAATCTATACAAAAATCCAATAATATGATTGGATATAATTATATATTGATTATATATAATTCATATATAAGAAGAGAATAATATTTAGTCATCTAAGAGGAATGAAGTTCTGTCATTTACTACAACATGGGTACTACATTAAATATACTGAATTGAGCACAGAAAACCAATAATTCATGGTCTCCCAAATGCAGCATGTGGGCCTAGAGAGAGATGGCTCAGTAGTTACTATCATTTGCTGTTTTTGCAGAGGACCCAAAGTTTGTTCCCACGTTGGACAGCTCACAACTACCTGTAACTCCAACTAGAGAGGTTTCAGAGCCCTTTTCTGGCCTCTTTGGACATCTGCATTCACACTCTCACCCAGACAGTGACACAGAAACAGATACTGACAGAAACATTGGCACAGAGACAAACACTGACAGACACAGATACCAACAAAGACACAGATAAATGCAAATGATGACAAAAACACAGACACATATGCATATACTAACACAGACAGACAGATATAGAAGGATGCAGATGTTGACACAGATACAAACACACACAAGGACACAGATGACACAGATATATATTGACAAAGATACAGATGTTGACATAGACACTAACATAAACACAGACACACATAGACACAGATCACACAGACATGACACAGACAGAAACACAGATACAGACACAGATACAAATACAGACTGACATTGACAGACACAAATGGTGACACACAGACACAGACATAGATGTGGACACACACAGGCACTAACACAGATACCTTCACAGAAACAGATGCAGACACTGACATCGACAGGGACACAAACACAGACGCTGACACGGTGACACATAGACACACACACACACATATGTATATAATTAAAAATAAGAATAAACTTTTAATATAGAATTATTAAAAATCAGTTTTCTAGAAATTGAAAATAGAATGGTGGTGTGGGACAAGTCTATATTCTGTCAATTATATTTTAAATAAATGCTGATTGACCTGTAGCCAGGCAGGAAATATAGGTGGGAAAACCAGACAGGAAGTAGAGGTGGGGCAATGAGAACAGGAGTATTCTGGGAAGAAGGAAGCTCTTTCCGCAGTCCTGTCTCAACCACCTAAGAAGCAAGATGTGACCTGCCCTGCTGAAAAAGGTACCAAGCCATGTGGCTAACATAGATAAGAATAATGGGCTATATAAGATATAAGAGCTAATACAAAGCCTGAGCTAATAGACCAATCAGTTTTATTTAAAACATAATTGACAGAATATAGACAATGTCCCGCACCAGAATGGTGGATATTAAAGACAAGGGAGAATGATTGTGGTAGATTTAACAATGAATAGTTAATTCTCATTCATAAAAACAGTCTCTGGTATGTTATTACAGAGTTACATGACTGTAGTTAGTAATATACTCCATATTTTAAAAGACTAGAAAGAAGGATTTTTAAAGCTTTTAACATAAAGTAATGACAATATTCTAGGAGATAAATTTGTCTAGACAGATTTAAACATTATGCAATTACTATAAGAACTAAAGCATTATATGGTACCTGATTAATAGCATAATTCCAATTTTGTGTATTAGTTAAGAGAAATGTAAAATAAGTACATATTGTTAATTGCCATGTAAAATTATTCATTAAAACAGCTTATCTTAATAACTCATTAATCTTTATAAATTTTTTATTGATTTTCTTTGAGTAACTGCACATTATTCAGCATGAGACAGTAATTTTTCACTTATATAACAATGAAATTATTCTGGGATATTAATGTGAAAAGTGTTTCCTGAAAATATGTTTAATTGCCTTGATATAATAAAAATATTTCTAGAAAATAAATGCCATCAAGGTGTTTGTTACTTATATTAATTACATAATTACACAATACTAAATTGTCTAATATGATGTATTCAACTATTTGAATTTATGTAATAGCTATGCAAAAATTACTAACATACCTATACTCTACCTAATTAAGGATTTGCTATATTAATGTAAATAACATAGAGTTGGGACTATTTATCATGTGTACCCTTCTAATATTTTTAAGTTCTTATTTTTAACTTTAATTTGTGTGTTATGGATATGTGTGTATGTTTGTGCACATGTGTGTAGCTTCCATGCATACTAGGTGTCATGAAAACTCCTGAAGCTGGAGTGGTAGGCAGTTGAACTATAAAATCTTTTGGAGTTAGCTTGGGATTCTTTGACTCGTGTCCTCATGCTCCTTTCCAGTAACAGTTGTGAGCTGCCCTACTAGGCGTGGAAACTGAACCTGAGTCATCTGCTGAAGGAGTATATGCTCTTAACTGCTGTGCCATTTATCCAGCACACATTTTGATTTTGTATTTCAAGACAATGCTATTTCAAAGGATACATACCTTAATCTGAGAAAGTAAGGAACTATTTCATTTAACAAAAAGAGGAGTCACTTAATTCCATTTGTAAAACTATAGGAAAATTTAGGGTGAAAAAATCAAAGTGTTACACTTTTTTACTATGCATAATCATTTTCAGAAGGGAGAGAAGAAAGATAAGAGGGTGAAGAGGCCTTAGACATAGGAAGAAAAACAGAAAAGTACCACAAACAATTATGTTTTGGAAAATAATTCTTTTTTCACCATCCATTATTTTCACCAAGAGGCTGAGCATTAACTTTTAAGATTTGTTATAAATCTTATCATTAAAACATAGTTGGATCATCAAGCAAATGAAACTTTTTTTTTACTTCTTTGGGTAAAATAAGAATTATTTAGGAGACATATGTGTTACTTCAAGGAAATTATTGAGTAGTTGATAGGTTATTTAACATGGGAAAATTGAAAGTATTCCATAAATAACTGAAGTTTTAATAAAAACCTAACCTGTTATAAATCTTTCTTTTAGAACTTGATGTGAGGGAACTGGAGGTCACACTGTTAAATGAAATAAACAAAGCAAAGAAAGATAATAATAATGGCTACATGCCCTCACTCATGTAGAATATAAATTGCACATATAAAAAAAGAAAGTTTAAAAAAAAAGACTGCCATAAAATTTGAAAAAGGAATAGAAGAATGTTGGGTACCTGTGCATAGAACAGTAAAGTAAAGGGAGAACTGGAAAGTGGTTGATTTATTTATTTTATGAGGAATAAAACCTCCTGGTTCTACTGCTCTAATGGACAACATGGTGATAATTGATAATAGCAGTACGATACACACACACACACACACACACACACTATATATATATATATATATATATATATATATAGTCAGAAGAAAAATTTTTGATTTAATCACAAGGATATAAAAATATTTGATAAGTATATTTACCCTGATTTAAGCATTACATGTTATATATGCACAAACCCCATAAATGCATGGCAGCTTCACCTGTCAGTTCAAACATCTTCAGAAGAAAAATTGGAAAATGTGCCAGAAAGTGAATAATAACTGTTTAACTATTAGCCTATATGAATTCTCAAAACAAGACACAGATCAATAAGAAAACCTCTACAGTGCATATTTGTACTCAACAAAGAAATGAATGGCTGTCAATCAAATACTGCTAGAAGGAAAATGTAATGTTTCCAATTCCCTGTCACCAGGACAGTTTAAGAACATTCTTAGCTTTGATTCAAAGAAAGATTCAGCTACTAAATAGACCTACCTCGACTTGAGGTGCCATACTTTCCTCAAGCCTGTGGGAGGCCTGCCTCATTCTAAATGGAGATGGAAAAGAAATTGTAAACAGAGATTGTGCTTTTGTTTCTTGGTCACCCAAACCTGAATAATCACAAAATAACTATATTAATTACAAAACTGTTTGGTCAATGGCTCAGATATATTCCTAGCTAACACTTATATCTTAAATTAACCCATTTCTATTATTTTATATTTTACCACAAGACACATGGTTTGTTACCTCACATCTTGCTGCTTGGGTGGCTACATGGCATCTGCCAAACTCTGCCATCTTTCTCCCTGCATTCAGTTTAGTTTTTCATCTAGATATATTCTGCCCTGTGATAGGTTAAAAGATGCTTCTTTATTAGCTAATGGTAAGAAAACATATTCACAGCATACAAAAGAAATTCTCACATCATCTCCTCTTTTCTTTCTAAATAAAAAGGAAAGTTTTAACTTTAACATAGTAAAACTACATATAACAAAACAGGTGTTAAGCAAGAATTACAGTTACAACTTTAATCTATTTGTATCTGGCAAAATTAAAGAAAATATTCTATCACCTATTTTATCTTTGTGAGTCTAAAGTTTCATATCATATTTTTTAACATAACTAAGGAAAATTATAACTACTTATTATAGTGCAAGCAAGTGACTTCTGAAAGGTGCAACAAATAACAGAAGCATTTTGTTACCTGGCCAATCACCCAAAGTCTCATTTGCAACTTTGGAAAAACCAAATTTGGCTAATACCTAGAATATCTGACAGACCATTTTCAGAGGCAGGAAATTCAAAAGACTGTCCTACTCTATCTTGGTAAGGTTCAGCAATTGTTTTTGCTTGTATCCTGCTTGTCCAGTTTGGGCAGCATACATATTGTCAGTAGTCAAGGCAATGGAAGTTCTTTGCCCAAAGGCCAGTTTTGTCAAAAAGAAAACAAGATCAAAGTGGAGTGGCTTTGAGGTCCAACATTCTCCTAGGAGTAGATCTGTACTGCCAGGAGCAACTGTGTCTCATGTCAATAGAATCCTGAGTTACTTAAATGTCATATTCTACAGTTCTTTGAAATATTTGAAGATTATCTGTCTATGCAGAATATAATCTCCATGCATTTAGAGAACCTGACTAGCCTAACTATAAGTATGACAAACATGGGTGACTATTGACTTGTAATTCTTAATAGCTATGTATCTTAAAGATTAAGGCTTCACATTATAAAATTAAAAATCTTTAAACATATATGCAACAAATGAAGAAAATTATCCCAAAATGTAAACAATATATTAGGGATCATGATCAGAGGTAGAAATGTATAGTGAAACATGATAAATGAATCCTAAAATTGAATCAATCTACAAAATACCTTAAGCAGAGGTAGAAACATGAATGCGTACAATGTGACAAAGTAACATTGCATAGGTGCACAAATATTGGAAACAGACAAAAACCTATACCAATGTAACTAATAGTTTACAAGTTTACACTAATCTACCTATTATCCCTTCTGATCCATTCTCTTTTTTCTCCCAAAAGAGATCCCTGAGCCTACTTCATTTCCACCCCAATCCTATACAACTTATACTTAACCCCTGACAGTTGACAATTGCCCCTAACCTTAAGGACAAATTCTGTTGGGAGAGGGCACTACATGTTTTTGAATTGCTTCCAACTGTCATGGGACTGATGTTATTTCTATGGGATCCTGTAAAAACTAAAATGATAGTTAAGCCTCAAGATTGCTGTGTTGTACAATTGCAGATAGTCTCTGAGTAGTTGGTAAAGTTTTTGCCAAGTTGGAATCATCTTGAGCAGTCTGGAGCCCAAAAATTGATCTTAGAGTGGTTCTATCAGCATAATGGCATCGTAAGAACCAGGTGGAATCATTATTATGGGGCCGCATCTTCTTTCTAGAGACTTCAGAGATTACTGTAGGAAAATTTATTGTTCACTGTGGAAGACTTAAACATTATTCATATCAAAACAGATATTTTTAATTTTTATAGACATGTATTCAAAAACAGATACCATAGAGACAAAAATACATATGGGGAGAAGTAAAAGATGGGGAGGGGATAAGATGGGAATGGGAGAGGGAGTCGGGTGAGAGGAGGGAAGGGAAACTGTGGTCAGTATGTAAAATAAATAAAATGTTAATTAAATAAGATTAAATTTTTAAAAAGATACTGGCTCAGATTTTTCTACAGTGCACAAACTTTTCTTGGTGATCCTTTCTTTCTGTGTAGTCAGTTTTTCTTCTTTAGGCATCCAAATGTCCAGGGTCTCTTGACTATTTAACTATAAGTATTTTTTGTAAAGACAAGAACAGGACCCTGCCCCAACTCTTATGAAGTTTCCTTACCACCTGTATGAGTTGTCACCTCTGTGGATGAGTTATCATTTCTCTTTTCAAGAGGTTTCTCTTTTTCAAACCGAATCTTTATTAATTTTGATGATATCTTCTCCTGTGGAAACAAGAGTAAAACCCATTCCCCAAAGTAGCACATCTCTCCTGGTTTCCATTGTGAGTTCAACACATCCTTGAAATACAATGACCGATTTAATTCAGAAGTTTTTTCTATTAGTCCATGTTTCTTTTTTGCATTGTTCCTTTCTTCTCGGCATTAAGAAAACCCAAGGTTAATAAAGCATCATGCAATCTATTTCTGGGGGATTTTCATCCTTTTCTGTTTGTTTAGCATATCCTTTATAGTTCTATTTGATCTTTTTATAACTGCCTGACCTGTAGGATTATTTGTTATACCTGCAATATGCTTTATATTATAAAAAGCAAAATTGTTTCATTTTTTTAGACACATTTGCTTGAACTTGTCTGTCTTTCTTTGTGCAGGTATACCCATGATAGCCATAACTTCTAATTAATGTGTGATTACTGAATTAGCCTTTTCTGAGCTCAAGGCCCATTGACAATCTGAATAGTTGTGGTATACATATTTTAATTTTCCAAAATATATAAAGTGGAACACATCCATTGGCCAGATTTCATTCCTTTGTGTTATTCCCAGCAGGTAGCAGTGTTTGGTTATAGGAAAAGCAAGTAGGACATCTCTTTATAATTTCCATACCTTGTTGCCATGTAATAGGAAATGCTTTCTTAAAACTTTTGCTTTTGACATGATTTTTTATGGAATTCTGTGTCCTTCAGCACACTTGCAATCAATAATCAATCAATTTCTGTATTACCTTTTGCTAGAGGACCTGGCAGATCCATATGGGATCAGATGTGTGTTATGTATATAGGATAAAGCCTATTCCTGATTATATCTTGAACCTGAATGAATAATGAGGTCAGTTCTGTATAATCTGGTATAAATTTTTAGGAAGGAAGGGCCGCTTGTTTGCCCCACTGCCCAGTTCCTGGCCACCCTGCTAGCTTAGCCCTGAAATAATCACACAGAAAGTGTATTCATTAAATCACTGCTTGATCCATTAGCTTTAGCTTTTTATTGGCTAACTCCTACATCTTAATTTAACCCATTTCTATTAATCTGTATATTACCACAAGGTTGTGGTCTACCAGCAAAGTTTCAGCACATCTATCTCCAGTAGCAGATCCATGGAGTCTCTGACTCAGCCCTTCTTTCTCCCAGCATTCAGTTCCATCTTCCCCACCTACTTAAGTTCTGCCCTATCAACAGGCCAAGGCAGTTTCTTTATTCATTAATGGTAATCCAGCACACAGAGGGGAGTCCTACATCATAAATTCAGCAATTTCATTGTGCAAGACAACTCTTTCTTCATATTGCAAAACAGTAACTATATTAAGAGGTTTTTTTTTTAAATCCCTTAGTACAATGAGAATAGCATCTAACTCTGCCTTATAGACAGAATTATAAGGGCTTTGTTCACTTTACTTAATTCTTATTTTGTAACCTGCCTTTCCTGATTTATTTGCATCAGTTTAAAATGTACAGGCTCCAGTTATTGATGAGTCATATACAACTCAGGGAAGAATCCAAGTAGTTATCTTTATAAGGTTAATTCTATTGCTTTGGGGATAATTGCTATTAGTTTTTCACAAATAATTAACACAAGCTCTCTGCCATAGTTCATTGTCTTCCAATATTTTTTAATTTCATCAGTACTAAATGGCAATATAATCTCTGCTGTGTCTATACTTGCTATTTGACAAAATCTCAATTTTCCTTCTATAATTAATTTTGAGACTTTTTCCATATACATTTTTAATTTTTCACTTAAAAATTACTTATACTTTTAGTATATGTGGTAAAAAGATCTATTCTAATATGATATCTTCACTCCACATTAAAATTCCTATAGGGGAAATTCTGGAAGGCAATATGACTAGGATGCAATTAAGATTTGGATTCACCCTATCCACATTTGCCTCCTATAATCTCTCCTCAAAGACAGTCAATTCTTTCTCAGATTCAGCCATTAATTCCCTGAGACAAATTAAGACTTTGTCACCATCTAAGGTTTTGCTCAAATGAATGATTAGATCAAGTGTTATCCCAAGAGCCAGTTGTAAACTAGAAATGTCTCATCTTTAAAAGTCATTAAGAGTCTGCAATTGGTTTCTCCTAATTTGTGCCTTTTATGTTCTAATTTTCTGTAAACCATTTTGTAACCTAGGTAATTGACAGAATCTCCTCTTTGTATTGTATCAGGAGCAATTTGTAATCCCCATTTTGGCAAAAACTTTCTTTACTTCTTCAAACATTCTTTCTAAAGTATCTGCATTTGAATCGGCTAAAAAATTGTCAACCATGTAATGGTAAATTATAGACTTAGGAAATTGCTTATATATTATTTTCAATGGCTGACTTACAAAGTATTAGCACAGGGTGAGGCTATTGATCATTCATACTAAGAGGATGGTCCACTGGTATCTCCTAGCAGGCTGAGAATTATTATGGGTAGGAACTGTGAAGGCAAATTTTTTCGGTACTTTTCTTGTAAAGAAATAGTGAAGAAACAATCTTTTAATTCAGTAACTATGAGAAGCCAATCTTTTTGTAGTAGAGAACAAAGAGGAATTTCCAGATTGTTGAAGACCCAGCATTTGAATTATCTTGTTGATAGCTCTTAGATCTGTCACCATTCTCCAATTTCCAGATTTTGTTTTCACAACAAATACAGGAGAATTCCAAGGGCTGGTTGAATCTTCAATATGGTGAGCATCTAGTTGCTCCTGCACCAGCTATTTTAAAGCCTGCAGTTTATGTTCTGTTAAAGGCCATTGTTTAACACATATTTGTTTCTAAGTTAACCACTTTAAAGGCAGGGCTGTTAGTACCTCTGAAGGTTTGCTAGTTGCCTTGTGTTCTTGTACAGCCTGAGAACTGGTGACCATTGTTTATGATACCTTAAAATAGCCTTCCCAGAAACATGAGTTTGGGGACTGTAGGAATGTTAATCTGGGTATTCCATTGTTGCAACAGGTTACAAACCCATAATTTACTACAATAATGACTATATTTGACCTCAACCTTCCTTTCTGTCCTTCTGGCACTATGCATTCAACCCATCTCATGGTTTGTTTTACTTGAGATAAGGTTCCAATATCTAGGAATTGAATATCTGCCTCTTGAAGAAGCCAATTTTGATGCCAAGATTCTCGAGTAATGATACTCATGCCCACTGCCATGTCTAATAAACCCTCAATTACAATATCATTTATACACACTCTTAGATTTAATCCTTGAATATTATAGAAATCTGCCAAAATATGTTTTCTATTTCCTACTGGAGTTTTTTATTCATCCTCCATATATATTTCATCATCCAGAACAGTATGTTTTTTCACATTAGGCACTGGATATTTTAATTTTCCTGGTGAGAAATGTTCTCCACAGTGACTGGGAATGACTGAACCCTGTTTGATGTTTGAAACTCCCCCCAGCAGTTTCCTGATGGTATCAGGTTGCCTTGTCTGTCTTTTGTTGATCTACATTCGTTGGTTCAATGTCAGTCTTTGCCACACCTCCTAGATATCCCAGAAGGCTGAGACTGCCTATTCTTGTCTCCCAGAGGAGACATTATTCCTAGGAATTCCTTTTCTATAATCTTTTTTCAGATGTCCTATTTTACCACAATTAAATTATTAGGTATTTTTGTGTCTCCTCACACCATTGGATATCCCTTCTCCTACCCAAGCCTCAGTACTATTGTCAAATGTCTCAACATTAATTGTATGCAAGATCCATTCATCTATTGGTGCTGATCTGACCTTTAAAGGCAGAAGGATCTTTTTGCATTCTAAGCTGGCATTTCAAAATCCATAATTCAATAAGTACTCATCTAGCTTCTGGATCTGTTACTCCTATTAGTACAACCTTAGTTAATCTTTGTAAAAAGTTACTAAGGGGTTCTCTCTGGCCCTATTTCACCCTAGTATATGATTCAATTCTTTCTTAGTTCCTCAATCCTGTCCTAAGCATTTAAAGCTGCTGTGCTACATAGGGACCCTTGCCAAGAATTTGATCTTGGAAAGCCTCAAATCCTTTTGCTTTCCCCTGTTGTTCTAAAATTTTTGCCTCTTCTCACCAATAACACTTCCAAAGCAGCTGAGGTACATCTTCTTGGACCACTGAGATTAATTGAAGCCAAGCGTGTGGGGTTGCCTTATTGTTTGAAGCCCACATTTTTACCATTTCTCTAACAAATGGTGAATATATGCCATAAGATACTATTGCTTGTTTAATTTCTTTTAGATCACTTGTACCTACAGGTTGCCATATATATTCTTTGAATACTTTAGGTGTTTTGTGTCAGATGGCTTCTCAGAGAAAATTAACAGATATACAATTAAAACTCTGGGTAACTCATCCTGGAGTCTGGCACATACTGATGAGACTAAATCCTGTCCTTGTACTTCCCATCCCTGCTCATCAGTTTCTATAATTTCCTCAATCTTTTCAAATCTTTTTACCACTGTTTTTTGTAAAGTCCAAATCTCCTGTCCAGTGTTCTGTTCTAATGCCCTCAATGATAATTCGAAGGTATGAAATTTATCCAGTAAAGATAGCATCTTGTCCTTGGACATAATTTTGGTAGTGTGTGTATTACCTTCTTGTAGTGATACCTTATCTGTTAATTATCATATCTTTTCAACAGATTCCAATTATTAAATTCAGCAGGGTGAGTTCTCACAAATATTGTCTCAGCACCTTTCGACATTGACTGGATTTTGTCTGTCAAATTAATGTTATCCCTCTCCATAGTATTAATATTTTAAACTAGCTGTTCATTATTAGTCTGTAAAGACTGTATCATTACTAAAAATGCCTCATTCTTGGCTCTGTTATCAAACCATTTTCTTAATGATATAATATGAAAAATAACTAATTCCCAAAAGCAAATAAATGGATGTATAAGGAAAATCAGATAAGCATTACAGAATACCATCCATAGCATAAGCAAAATGTTTTTTAAATTTTTGAATGGTAATATTTTCAGTAATCTTATAATTTTCAAATTTATCAGCTCACTTACCTGTCTCAAGCAATTTATTGACTTGGAGTAGCTGTAATAATCTTTATTGGTCAGCAGGTGTCATGGTTGTAGCCGCATGGCAGAGGGACATGGAGGAGAATCTCCCACCAGCTTCCCCTGCATCATTCACTCTGGTTCCATGTGCCATCACCTATTTAGATACTGATACATATGCTTTGCCTAACAAATTAAGAGCAGTTATTAAGGACAATCAAGGCCACTGTGAGAGTTGGTGGTCAGAATAAGAAGGAAGCCCAAAGCTTTACATCAGTCACAAGCTGAGAACTGTGAGCACCATGCTGGCAGAAGAAATACTATGGGGATCACTGGCTGGAGAAGCAGGTGGTGAGAAATGTCAGGTTCTTTAGAAGTGGTGGATGGGCCACAAGTGGGTGAAAAAATGTACCCAGGCTGGCAAACTGGGAGGTTCCCAGTAAGCGTGGACTCATTCCCAGGTGGGGTGCCATATAATACAAATTGTGTCAAATGCAGGGAATGTGAGTCAAATAATACAAACTAACTCCAAATAGAGTATTCTAATGTTTTTCCATGTTGGGTGCCATATGATGCAGAACACATCAAATAGGGGGAACACAAGTCAAATAATCCCAAGCTAACTCTGAATAGAATAGTCTAAGGTTTTTCTTGATTAAAGGGGAACTCACAGATCACAGTGAGGAAATGGAAATAGGGTGTCAGACACATCCAGGTGTGGCTTATAAGAAGAGAGTGAGCTGGGTGGGACTGTGGCTTGTTAGTCCCCTAAGTCACACCCCAACATGGTCCAGAATCATAAAGGTCATTGGCTAAAGGAGATTCCCCATTACAAGTCACTTTTGGGTCTACTTCTGTTGTCTCTTATTTCTCTTGAGTGAGATGACTTTTTATGATTTCTCATAGTTAAACTAATTTTTATATTACTATTTTAGAATTGGAAGTGACCCTTTGGATTAATGATTCCTTGCATTAGTCTTCCCTGTGTATGCTGTTTTCTAGTACATATTTCTATGATTGGTGGACCTCTCACTCCTGTAAAAAGCTTTAATTGGTATTGTTTAGGAAGTTATTTGGGCTTGAATGTATAAGTAGAAAATAACAAGGATTATCATTCTCTGAAAACTTGTTGGTATATTCCTTGCTACTTTTCTTCTCTCAAGCTTTTCCGCTTCTGATACAGGTAAACAGGACTGCTCATCGCTTTTAGTTCCTGAATGCTCACATCAGTTGAGAAGATATGCCAAGTTTTTTTCTAAGATACTCCTCCTATTTAAAGGATTCTACTTATTCCTGTATCTCTCTGCTTTTGTTGTCTTCATGCTGTGTTCAACTAATTGTTTTCATATGCTGTGTACAGAGTTTGTCATTTTACTATCAGGGGAGCATTCATATATGCTCTTCCATCATTTCCAGAAATAGAATCCCAATATGTTTGATTTGTGACATATGTTGTGAATGTTAGGAGAACAAACACAAACAAATTCATACTTTACAGAGGAAATATATATGTACCAAATTCATGTTAAATATCATTTAGGACTGTTAACTATTGTTTACTGATTCTTGGATTTAAGTGATAAACAAAAGATATTAATATTCTATGCTTATAGACAACACCAAAATTCTCCTAAAATTCGGTATTATAAAATGTTTTTCATGGTATCCTCAACATCTCTGGCTCCTACAGTTCTTCTTTTACCTAGGATTTGGCTATGGGTCTCTTCATTTGCTCTCATGATCAACTAAGAAGTGTTTGTAGGGGCTCACAGAAACTGAGTGACAAACAGTAACCCTATATGGATCTGAGTTTAGTGCTGTGCATATGCCTTATGTTTGTATGGCTTGGTGTTCTTATGTAACTCCCCAAAATGGAAGAGGGGGCATCTCTGAGACTTTTGTTTCTACTTGGGACTCTTTTCCTCCTACTTGATAGCCACATTCAGTCATGATGTGAGGGTTCATGCCCAGTCTAATTATACCTTTTTAGAACATTTTTGCTGGATATTCCTAAGAAGCTTGCATTTTTTGGATAGGGAAACAGAAGAGGAGTTAATCTGGAAGAGGGGATGGAGAGGGTCACTGGGAGGAGTGGAGGAGGGAAAAACAATCCATATGTAATATGCTAGAGAAGAATAAATGTTACAAAAACAAAGAAGAATTCTAAATAAAAATAAAGGTGGGAGAAGACGAGTAAGGAAGTCAGGACCGCGAGGGGCTGGTCCACCAACTGAGACAGTGTGCCTGATTTAATGGGAGCTCACCAAATCCAGCGGACCAGGACTGAATGAGCATATGATCAAACCAGAATCTCTGAATGTGGCTGCCAATGGGGGCTGACTGAGAAGCCAATGATAATGGCACTGGGACCTATCTCTTCTGCATGTATTGGCTTTTTGGGAACCTAGTCTATATGGATGAACACCTTCCTAGGCCAGGATGGAGGGGGGAGGGCCTTGGGCTTCCCACAGGGCAGGGTATCCTGCCCCCTTTTAAGGAAGCAGGAGAAGGAAGGAGGGGTATTGGGGGAGAGGGAGGGAACTGGGAGAAGAGGTGGAAGTATAAATTTTTGAATGAAAAATAAAAGAATATGAAAAACATTTGAGGTACTGAGAAACTGAGGGAAGAAAGTGTTTCTCTACAATGTAAAGGCCAACTTCAAAGGAAAAATTAAAGAATAGAACTAGGGACCAAGAAAAATGTTTATGCAAAAACTACACTTACAAATTAGATATATTGAAATTAAAACTAAAGCTGGGAATTTGGTTCAGTGGTAGAACCTCTTCCCTTCTCTCCTCTGAAAAAAGAAAAATATTCAGACATATACATACATGCACTGACACCCAAACCTCTATAAAATTTCAGTTCTTCTTTCTTTAGGCATGTTTAAATATTATTCCAAGTTGGGAAACTTAGAAACATGAATTCCTGTTATTAGATGTTTATGCTTGTATGACTAATTTAAATCAGTGTTCATTCAACAGTATTAAAAATAAGAAGGAAATGTTAATGAATGTGCATACTTTGAGCAATTTGTCATAATGAATTCTTAATATGAAAAGGAATTATCCAAATTTCTATGAATAATTTTTAAATATTCTAAGTAATTTGGTATCACTCTATTTGGACAATGTCCTAAAACATAAGTTAGTGTTGTTTGTTTGTTTGTTGTATTTTGCTATCATTATTTTTGCTCTTTCACTTTTTTTTCAAGATCTCAGACATTGGCAAAAATAAGTAGCCAATAAAGTTAAGACACTGGTTTAACAGATTAAAGGTGAACACATTATTTAACTCTGCCATACTGAGAAAAACTTACAGTAAACAGTACAGCCTAAAATTGTAGTCAAAGTGTAAGAAGTAAAAATAAAATCTAAAACATAAAATCTTGTACTTTAGAGTGACTGAGGAAGACAGAGATATTCCCAGCATACCAGCAGTTGATTCACACTATCTGTTTATCCACTCAAATTAATGAAGGTCATAGATTGACATATATTTTAATGGGCCAGTATTTATTTCCCATAGTATTCATTATGCACAGTGGGTTATATTTGCAATAAGGATATTTGAAAAAATAAAATGCTTTATCTCACTTGTTTGCAATAAAGTTGCCAGACTAGAGCATGGAAAGTCTAGAAACTACAAGAAATAGAGAATAGGAGCATTAGGACTACTTAGGAATCTAAATAGAGTGCTTGGACTTGGAATATTCCATAGGATTGTAAGAAATAAAAGGAATAGTTCTCTCAAGACAGCAGATGGTGCAGCACAAAAAGAAGAACAAGATGCAGGTCTGAAGAGCTATGTCACACCAATATCAGTATATCAAAGCAACTGGAAACACTAAGATTGCATTAAAGATAAAATAATTAGCAATGTAATTTTGCCTTAAAAGTACTACTGTGCTAATAAACCATGTAACCAGGAAACATACTTCTATGAGTTAGTAGAAAGAGATATTCTCTTCACCTGCGGCTGTTATACTATATACAATAAAGGAAACTCGTCATAGAAATACTTGATTCCTAAGAACAGAACCCCTAGTTAATTCTAAAACTACATAAAGACTAGTTAGAGTGAGCACACTTTCCTACTACAGAAGTTAGAGTAACCACACAGAACCCTAAACTAACTAGAGTGACCACACTTTCTGAATACAGAAGTTCTTACTCTATAGTCAACAACTCACTTTTCTTTAATGTCATTTTGTGATGGCCAAAAATTAAGCCTAAAAGCTCTACTTCATTTTGGCAAAATAACTTTATTGTGAATGACTCCAACTCCACTCTTGTGCTAATGACTTCCTCAATTAGAAGTACCAAAAATCATTTTGAGCTAGTTGGAAGGGACATATTGTGAACGTATTCTTAAATTCATACCAGGACACATGTACCAAAGATGAGAACAAGAAAAACCAAGATACACACAGTGAGAAAAAAGAAGTATTTGTGTCTTCTTATTTACATATTTAGACTCATTGCTCTTTCAGCATCTAATCAATAAAGAACTGGATTACAGCAAATTTGGAAAGACAGACTAATGTTCCAGATTCCCATCAGGAATCACCTACACTAAAATGAACTAGAGAAATCCCTCCCAAAGATAAGATTCCTTGTTTAGTGCATTCCAATGACATATCTTGTTATTTCATTCAAAATTTGTACCTTGAAACATTAGCCCTGATTATGGCTGTACTAAAAGGGTAGGGTTCTTTGGAAAATGACATTATAAGGAAGAACCTATATGAACATGACGAGTTCCTTTATAAGAGACTGCAGAGAACCATTCTAGTCTTCCTCCATGTGGGGTCATGGAGGTAAAGCACAGACGATGAATAAGGAAATGTATAAGGATGTTGACCAATCATGAAATCAACTGCTTGTTTGACCTTGAACTTTACCAGTTTTCAGTGTTATGATGAATACATTTATGTTCTTTATAAGCTAATTTCCTTCTGGTATTTTGTTATAGTAGCAGACACAGATCAAAACAAACTACTTTCAAATTACCATCATAAAATTTAACAATGTTTTTAAAACTTCTAATTATTACATTTCTGCATTTTGTATTTATCCTATTATCTTTCCTTCAAGGTGTCCTAGTAAAAACTGAGAAAGATTTCTATATACATACCCCACTTTTGACCTGGGCTACATCCTAGGGCTTCTTGTGATTTCCAACAGGTTAATGCCAGTAAGTAGCAGAAAACCATCACTGTCAGAATGCATGAAAAATCTGAAGGTAGTGTGGATATAGTGAAATGTCAATAATTTTCCATTAATAATCATCCAGATGAAAAAATACCTCAGTCTTTAGACATTTCCTTTCTACTCATAGCTATCAGCAGGGCACTTCAAGCAACAGCCCTAGTCTAATGAGACCCATACATATCTCTAGATAAAGAAAAATCTGCTGTGTAGTACTCCATTGTGTAAATGTACCACATTTTCTTTATCCATTCTTCGGTCAAGGTGCATTTAGGTTGTTTTCAGGCTCTGGCTATGGCAAACAATGCTGCCATGAACATAGTTGAGCACATGACTTTGTGGCATGATTGAGCAGAAAAAAATAATATCTTAAATAAATGGATGGAGCTAGAAAACATAGTTTTGAGTGAGGTAACCCAGACACAAAAAGACAATTATCACATGTACTCACTCATAAGTGGTTTTTAAACATAAAGCAAAGAAAACCAGCCCACAAATCACAATCCCATAGAATTTAGACAACAATGAGGACACTGAGAGACTTACATAGATCTAATCTACATGGGAAGTAGAAAAAGACAATATCTCCTGAGTAAATTGGGAACTTAGGGACCTTGGAGAGGGTTGAAAAGGAGGGGAGAGGCAGGGAAGGGGGCAGAGAAAATGTAGAGCTCAATAAAAATCAATAAAAAAGAGAAATCTGAATTCAGAGACACGTTTTTCTTCTTCTAAACTGTGTCTTACTGGATCCATCACTTGTGATAGGTATCTCTACTGGCTTCTTGTCATTAAAGAGGAATCACACAATGTATTCTCCTTTGACCTTTGATTTCAAGGACAAATTAACATGATACAAACTTCTATTGAGTCTCTACTATATGTCAGTCATACATCTGTATTTGACAAGTTGTCACATATGTTAGCCTCCTCCCCTACAACCAGATTATTATTTCTAGGAAAAGTTGCCCATAAAGCACAGCATAGAACAAAGACAATGGGACTGTCTCCATAGATTATTGCATCTGAGGCTAAGGAGGCATTTAATTTGGACTGAAGCACACATTGGTAAAATTCTCTGACAGCTTTTAATGAGTACATATTGTAGTGTTTAGAAGAAGATAGTAAAAGAAATGCAGGAACCTGCAGATGTAGGCTATCTAAGTTCAGAAGCTCAGCATCCTCATTATGGAATAAGTCATTTCACATGGGTGAGTTAATGAACTGTCATAACTCTCAGTTATCATTCACTTTTCTAGTGAACAGGGACAGTCATGATGTCAGTCTCACAGAACAATCCATTGGTTAACCCTGCAGATTATACATCAGGTACAAATTACTTTTAAAATCTATATCTCACCTTATGTCAGTAGGGAGTTATTAAATATGTCAAAGACACTCCAGGTCAGGCCCTATGCTCAGGAGTTGATGGTCCACACAAATCAGGCACTATGCATTTTAGTGACTCCTTTTTTTGTTAAGTGAGAGAAAAAAGATGAAGTTGGATGGGCAAGGAACAGGGGAGGAATCTGCGAATCTGGGAGAAGTTAGGGGCCAGGAATAAATGTGATTAAAATATACTGTATGAAATTCTCAAAGAATAAATTTTTAATATACAAAATGAAATAAGATAAAACAAAGACTTTTACCAGCTCATTATAACTTTACAAAAGTCCAATATTTGTTCAGTCATTTACTTATATGAGGTTAGATAGACATAAATCAGCTAATTAATCTCAATTTTTGTCTCGTGTTCTCAGATACTACTCTTCCAAAGTTAAAACCTTCCTCTATATTTAAACAGAAAATGGAAGGTGATGTGGGATTCCCCTCTGTATTCTGTGAATACCATTGGTTAATAAAGAAATCTGCCTTGGTCTGTGATAGGAAAAAAGTAGAGCTAGGCAGGGAAAACTAAACTGAATGCTGGGAGAAAGAAGGCAGAGTCGAGAGAAGCCATGTAGCCCCCACTGGAAACAGATGCCAGATGGAACTTTACCTAGTAAGCCACAGTCACGTGGAAACACACATATTAATGAAGATGGGTTAGTTTAGGATATGAGTTATCCAGAAATATGCTTAAGCTAATGGCCAAACGATATTGCAAATAATATAGTTTCTGTGTGATTATTTGAGGGCTGAACAACCGGAAACAAACAAGTGGGATCTTACAACAAATTGGTACTCCAATGTGTGCAAGGTAAATCCACATAAAACCAGAGAGGGCTTGAAAGAAATTATAGACACTGAAAAACAAAGTTTGGTCACTTTTTTTTTTTTTGGATGGGCTTTGCTTGCTGGTGGCATACTGCAGCTCCCTTACGAGAGCTCTTGCTGATTCAGTGGTAGCAATAAAAATTATGCTATTTCAAAACAATAGCTTCCTAGTTTGCCAGCACAAATGGCTCTGACTATTTGAGAAGGTCTGACCAAGGAGCATTTGAGCATTTAAATGGGGTTTGTGAGTAATATGTTACAAACTGCTTAACAGCTTGACATAGAACTGCTGCATACCTGGAACTGGGGCAGTGTGTATCACTCACAGACTCTATCAACAGAACTCCACTGTGATGGATTTGGCAGAGCCAAAAGGCAAAGCAGCCTTAGTCCTAGTGAAGCTGTTTTACATTTTGAGAAGTGGTCCTGGTCAGAAAATAATTACAGATACACAATAAAGACAGATTCAGATAAAAAAAAAAAGACCTCTAAATGTGTCACAGTGTTGGATAAATGTACACAGTCTTGGGAGAGATAAGAAGAAAAGTATAGACACTTATAAAAAGAAGTAAATCATTTAAAAACAATAAAACAAAGTCTTAAAAGAGAAATAGTTTACACAGTTATAGAGTAAAGAAAAATAAGCCACATAGAGATGGAAAATACACAGAGAGTCTGGATTTTGTATATTATTATGCTTTCTTTGAATTTTTTGACTGTAAAGGAGCCAAGTAGAGAGAGACTTTTCATTGTGCAGGCTGTTAAGCAACATATATATCTTAAAGGTATCTTGACTTCAAAAAATGAGTCTAAGGTTATGTTGCTTTGGAAAAGAGGTTCTTCCTTTGTTTCCACAGAAGATGAGAACCTATGGATTCCTTCTAGACTAATGTGGTTTGATGGATCAAGACCCCCCAAAAGGTCACTGTGAACACCCACAAAAATTACTTTGCCCAACAAAAAGGAGGAAGTGTTTGGAAAGAACTATGCCCTTATTCCAAAATGTTGTTTATAACTTTATTTTTTACATTTAAAGGGAAATTATGATATAGAAATTTGCATTGGTACGGATCTTGGTTTGTTGATACAAATTTAAGGTATATATTCTTCAGATCTTTCAGAGACGTTCATAATATGGAATTTAAAATATTTTAAGAGCTTAAGACTTTTTATGACAATGAGGCACACCTGCTCCTGGCAGTAATAATCTACTTCAAGGAGATATGGTCACCCAAAAGTCTCCTTATGGCATTGGTTGGCCATTTGGGCAAGAAGCTACCCTTGCCTGAACAGCTTGTTGGTATGGTGTATGAACTGGATGTGCAGGACCCACATACAAATGACTGCTGAACTTGCCTAAAGGTGAAATAATCCTTCCGTGTTCCTGTTTCATGAAAGATTCTGCTAGACATTCTGCAAGATGCAGAAAAAAGTGGCTGATAAACTGCCAATGTAGGGAGAACTGTCTTTGAAATTTCCTGCTTTATCAAAAAGCCTGCTGGATACCATGGTCCTGTAGACTGAAGATGGATGCCCCAACAGTACAGAAGAAATTTGGGTGACTCTCCAGGCAGTGAGATATCTCTATCAATCTTAGAGTTTTGGAAGTTGCTGTCAATGCACTTCTGTTTACTTAGGTAATATTATATCCTTCTGGAGTCTTTGATGGAGTTGAAGAATAGATAGTTATTGTTGTACTTTTCTGCGCGTGTGGAAAGACACGAGACACAAACGAACCCACGCAAGAAGATTTATTAGAGGGGGTGTGCTCATGGGCCCAAGGAAACGTGAGGAGAGGGGGAGGAGAAAGAGAGCGAGGGAATGGCGCCTCTGACTTTTAAAGGCCATGCTGCTCATGCGCAGACAGCTCGTGTAGGTGCGTCAGACACTGGTGACGCAAATGGCAGGCGACCCAGGCTTTCGCACATGCGCACAGGAGTGAGGATAGCCACGCATGCGCAAGCATGGGTCACACCCCCAAGAGGCTGCCTTTTTGACCCAGGGGTGGGGCTTCATGGGCAGTGAAATGCCAACAGTTATAATTATAGTTTTCCTTAGTTATGATAAAAGATAAAATAGATATAAATTTTATAACTGTAATTCTTGCTTAATGCCTGTTTTATTATATATAATTTCAGTATGTTAAAGTCAAAACCTCCCTTTATATTTAAACAGAAAAGGGGACATAATGTGGAATTCCCCTCTGTATGCTGTACCATTGGTTAATAACGATATCTAACTTGGCCTGTGAGAGGGAAGAGTAGATCTAAGAGGAGAAAACTAAACTGAATGCTGGGAGTAATAAAACTTTACCCGGTAAGCCACAGCCACGTGGTGAAGTACAGATTAATGGAGATGGGTTGGTTTAAAGTGTAAAAGTTAACCAATAAGAAGCTAGAGCTTATGGGCCCAGTAGTGATTTAAACAAGATAGTTTCTGAGTGATTATTTCGGGTCTGGGAAGCTGGGTAGAAATGAACGGCCTCCTATAACAATCAATGTTAAAAAACTAGTCAATACTTTTTGTTACATTTAGGCTAACATCTAGAACTTTTTGTAAATGTCTATTCAAGAAGATACTTTTTTATTTTGTTAAAGAGTTTTATGATCTTAATTGTGAATTACTAAAGTAGTGTGGAAAATTTAGTATTTTACATAAAGAAAAACATAGCTACTCTTGGTACCAAATGGGACATGTATTTAAGCTCCGTAGAACTTATCATAATTCTCCTCTTTAAGTGTCACTTGATTTTGGTCAGTATCTCCCTTACAGCTCTTTTTAAATTCCCATCAATGCAAATTACTGGAAACCTGGGTTACCATGGCAATGATTGGTAACCCCCATTGTTTTCCCTTTTTAGTCTTCTCAGCAGCAACATTAGTACAGTAGTGAGTGCTAACCAGTAGGAGATTTGAAACCAGCATACCTTTTCAGGCTTTGGGTTGGGATTCCTAGATTGGAACCATTCAGATGGAAAGGTCTGTTTCCATGGAAACAGGCACAGTTCCTATTGTTTTAGTTTGTCACTCAACACAGCAATGTTTACCTTGGGAGGCTGGGTTGAGAATTTTGAACAACATTTTGTTGTGAATTCTAGAGATTGGATGGCAGCGCTGCTATGGTTACCAGGGTTTTGATCTTAGGGGAAATTCAAAGATAACGTAATCCTTCTAATGCCAATACAAATTGTAAATAACTAGCAGTGCAAGGCAAGGAGAAGAAAAGAAGCTGCAGTAACTAACTTGCTCCCAGGACAGTGCTCACAAAGTTTGCCTTTGTGCATGTGTGTGGTTGTCTTGATGAGGGAGCAAAAACTGAGGAGTAAAAAGAGAGAGCAGCTAAAATTTTTTTAAAGAAATAGGAAGAAAATAAAAATGAGAACAAATTTAGGTGAAATAAACTTGTACAGAAGGAAGGACCTCATAGTTTGAATAATACATAAAATCTAAAATAGTTATCTTGTATAAGTTGAAAGGAGGACGGAGTTGAACACAGGCTGGAGCAAGGAAAGAGGGTATAGGAATAGATAATCAGAGGGTGTTAAGTGTCAGTTCTGCTGTGCCTCTGCAGAGAGGATGACTGCAGGAGGGGGGAGACACTAGACTGTGTTTTTCTCAAAACTGGAAAAGAGGATTTTGAATGTTTTGCTACAAGGAAATAAATATTTCAAGAGTGACATGTTCAACCTGATTTAACCACCACACAGTATGATCATATTAAAACAACAGA
Source organism: Ondatra zibethicus (assembly GCA_004026605.1). NCBI lineage: Eukaryota > Metazoa > Chordata > Mammalia > Rodentia > Cricetidae > Ondatra > Ondatra zibethicus. The sequence continues at coordinate 25,788 of PVIU01019892.1, forward strand.
TAACCATGAATATGTATACTTTTATGTTTTTAACATACCAGTGAAAAATGAACTTAAATCTAAATAAAAATAAAACTATTCGAAAAAGGAAATGGACAAAAGGCAGGTATGAAGTAATATTCATATATTTAATTTATTCTTCTTTCAGTCTACATGAATGAATCACTGAATTTTAGTGAGAATATTGAACTTATTAATTGGAATGTGTCAGTGTTATTATTTTTTAAAGATATGCCTCAGCGGGTCCCCAGATGCCTCAGTGGGTCGGCATTGGGTGAGAGACAAACAAATATGCCATACAGAGAGAGTTTGGGTATAGAGTTTACTTAATGGGTTATGGAGGGAAAAAGGAAAGGGGGAAGAAGAGAAGTGGAAAGAAGAGAGAGGCAGAGAGAGAAAGAGAGGGAAAAAGAGAGAGGGATAAGAGAGGTATGAGAGAGAGGCAGCATCCCAGTCACCTCTTTAAAAGAGGAACAAAGGGATCTGCTTTGCCTCAGCAGAAGGGGGGGAGGTTGCGAGTGGGTGGGGCTTGTCTCTTAAAGGGACAGAGTACCCAGGTGACAAGCCAGGCCAGCATATCATAACAATCACCCTCAAAATGCATAACAACTAAAAGAGAGAACTCAGGGATGGTGGCTGTAAGCTGAAATCATGAGATGGGAACTCCTGACCGGGTCTAGTATTTTCATAGGAAAGGAGTGTAGTGGCATTTCATTTGTATTTTAGTGTGGTTATAATGCCTTCTTTCCATCATGGTTAACATTTAATGAATTATTATCCTAGTATTATCTAGTAACAAGTTCTGAAAACAAAACTTTATAAGTTATTATATCAGATTATTGTTTTGGATAATATGGTAATACACACACACACACACACACACACACACACACACACACACACACATATATATATAACACTTTGCATGCAAATTGGACATGGAAAGCCCTGCTTAGCAAGGCATGAAATAGCAAGAAAAAACCTTTAGAAAAACAAAACTGTAGTTTTGCTCATGTGGCAGGGCAGATTGTCCAACCTACTAAAGCATTGAGTCTTCTCACTCTCTAGGGCCCCATTGAACAGGGCATGTTCTCTATAAATGGCATCCATTCATTCCAACCCTCAGATTAAGCAGAGTAAGCCTACAAAAATATCTAGACTATTGCTTCTGTTTTATCTAATTTTTTTTACTATACAAACTTTTAAGAAGTAATTTCCCCCAAAGTTTCATTAAAAAAAGTGAATGCATAAGGGATTTATCTTAGAATGGCAAATGCATATACAGTCAAAGTACAAATAGCAGAAAATATTGAGAAAACAATTTCATCCTAGGTAGATAGCATGAATGTGAGTTCCCAGAAAGGGAATGTGTCTCCAAAGACTAATTGACTGATTAGAAGAGTAGTGATATGGAGAGATTGGGATGTTGCAGGTACAGAACCTAATTATCTTATATGGAGTAAGTTGTAGTCCTCATAAAAGCCATTCATTACTCATCTTTATGCCAGAGCTGAAATTCTATGGCTAGTAGATATAAACTTTTTTGAATCTCTTAGCTTAACCACAACCTTCCACAAACACAAATGCTAAGAATACCATCAGATAGCATCTGATAATTTTAGAAGAGATTTTGGAATCTTGCTGAAACACCCTTTGATGTTTCCACCAATGCAGTTAAAAAGTGCCATGATTTATGGCTTTGTTTTACTTTCTGTTACTATAAAACATTATGATGATGCTGCTTCTATATTGGAACATGGATTTTAGGGGAACCTAAATCTCTGAAATTGTCTAAATATCAGAGTGTCTAAACCTAAAAACTGAAATCATCTCCAGAATAAGCTCTTACTTCCTTTGAGTTGAAAGCTGTGTTATTTTGCATTGACAATAGTGTTGTAGTTAAGAGAAATGGAATGCATGCTTATTTAAGCAAGTGTTTAACAATAGCATGTGTGTATGCATGAATGTTTAATATAAGAAAACAGCTAATGTCAAATTTTAAGAACTTACTAAGAAGGATGAATAGAGGTTGTTATAGTGTTTTCTCATAAGTAGAATTATATAGCTGTCTTAGCATGTATATTGCTGTGAAGAGACACTATGACCACAGCAACTCTTATAAGAGAAAACATTTAATTGGATGGATTACAGTTTCAGAGATTTAATCCATTATCATCCTGGAAAGACATGGTGGTATACAGGAAGACATGGTGCTGGACAAGTAGCTGAGATTGTTTTCCTTATCATTATCTGCAGGCAACAGCAAGTAAACCATATCAGTAGGTATAGCTTTAGCATAGGAGACCTCAAAGCTCACCCCCACAATGGCACAATTCCTTCAACAAAGCCATACTCACTCCATAGCTCCTAATAGTGCTACTCCTTATGTGGGCCATTTTCTTTCAAACTACCACAACAACTGTAAAAAAAAGAGTATAAAAGAATGAACATCAGAGGAAGATGATAAAGCTTGCATTTAGTGAACTTATAACATTTATTTAAGAGTTTAAGATATTTATAATTAAACGTCATTATTATAATTCACATATTCATATGTTTAAAATATAGCATATATTAAAAGAAGATTATTTTATTATAAACAGTGCTCAGCATATATTTTATGTCTTACATGTATACTTGATGTTGCTAAATCATTTATTAAATCATTGAATACAAAAAGGTGCCATGTTCTTGTAACAGTCATGGGTTCATGTCACTTCAGAAGAAGTTATGAAGGCCTTCCTGTAAAGCAGAGATACTGGGTGGTACCCAAGTAAGGTGGACTGCCAAATGACCTTTACATGTATACTGTGAAGCTGTATATTTATAGCCAGAGTACTGTGATATAAGTTCAGGGTATTTTAAATTATCTTTTAAACACATATTTTTCTTGATTCTTAGGGAATTTCACATCATGTAATGCAATTCCACTCATTTCCTAGTCCTTCTGTTATATGGGATTCTCCTCTATATGCTCTGATTATCTTTTGTTACCATTGGTTAATAGAGAAGCTGCTTTGGCCTATGGCAGGGCAGAATAGAGCTAGGTGGGGAAACTAAACTGAATGCAGGGAAATAGAAGGCAGAGTGAGGGAGACATTATGGTGCTGCCAAAGGAGAAAGATGCCAGAACCTTACCGGTAGGCCACAGTCTCATAGCAATACGCAGATTAATAGAAATGGGTTAATTTAAGATATAAGAGCTAGCTACAAATATACCTGAGTCATCGGTAAAACAGAATTGCAATTAATATAGTTTCTGTGTGATTATTTAGGTCTGGGAGAGCAGGAAATGAATAAGCAGTCCTCACTTAACTTCTATGTCTGCCCTCCACCCTTGTATCCTCTTTCTACTCCCAAAGAAAACAAAGAAACAAACAAAAACCCCACATCTTTCGACCTTTCCATCATATAGTCTTTTGTCATGGTGGTCTTTGGAGCAGCAGTGTGTCACATAGTGTATCCTTTTTTCTAAACAGCTTTACTTGAAAAATCACTGAAAGAGTTGTTGATCTGCTCAAGGACTTTGGCATCTGATATATCATCAATACTAGACGCTCACTCTAACTTTTCTCAGACATTCTGGTACTGTCCTTTGTCATGTAGATCCTATTGTTATGGTCCCTTCATGTGTTCCAGTAGGTCACAGATGGGGTAGATGTTGGTGATGAGTGCCAAATCAAAGCCCTGGATGTTGATCTGGGTGGGAGCTGAGTGGTCAATTTAGGCCTCCACCAGGACTGCCCCTTTAGGCGAGGTCAGGGCCAGTTCTTCTGTGACCATGCCATCAGGGTCAGCTCTCTCCTCCCACCCCCACCCCATATGGTGAGGGGTGGGACCAGCTCTCCTGCATTCAGGGTCAATACTCCTGTTGTAGTGGCCAGTAGGGGGGTAATTCTCCCAGGGTTAACTAAGGTTGATACCAGCTCTCCCAGACCCATGCATCTGGTACCAGTTCTGGGGGGAGGGTAGCTCTTCCACTGAGGTGGCCAGTAAGGAGAGGGACTAATTCTCCAATGCCTAGGCCATCAGGGCCAACTCTCCCATGTGCTCTCACTGGTAACATGAGACATAGACATCAATGCAGACCCTGGTGACATAGATCTCTGCTGCCTCTTGGGCCAAGGGCATTACCATGATTCTGGGTAGCTTCTCAGGTCATTCAACTTGGTATGACCCCAGTAACAATGTGGCCCCTAAACATCTGCATGGCCTCAGGTAATTAGACCCCAGGCATCTAGACATTATCACAGACATCACACAGAAGAGAGAGGGGAAAGATTGTAGGAGTCAGAGAGATCAAAGACAGCAGGAGAACACAGACCACAGAATCAACTAAACAGTACTCATAGGTGTTCATAGGAAGAAGTAGGAATCATGGCACCTGCATGGGTCTGTGATAGATCATCTGACCATATGCTGTGTTATGTAGCTTGGTGTTCCTGTGGTATTCCTAAAGTGGGCATGAAGTGTCTCTGACTCTTGCCTGCTCTTTGGATCCTTTTCTTCCTACAGGGTTTCCACATCTAGCTTTGATATGAGGGTTTGTGGCTAGTTTTGTTTTATCTTGCTATGCCATGCTTGGTTGATATCCCTGGGAGTCCTGATCTTTCTTGTAGGGAAACAGAGGAGGAATGGATCTGTGAGAAAGGGAAGGTTGGGGAGGAGCTGAGAAGCATGGAGGGAGGAGAGGCTGAAGTTGGGATTATTACATGAGAGAATAATTAAAAATAACTAGCAAGTAAAAATTAGTCTAACTCAAAGCTTCCATGATAAAACTCAAACAACACACAAAAAATCACAGGTTATGGGGTAGTTTCATTTGCCAACATGACTTGTTAGCATGTAGACATTATTTTAGATGTGTCTGTGAGTTATCTTTGTCTGGGATAGACATCCAGATTCAAGGGCCCCTAGTTCTTAACTTTTCAGCTCAAATTGAATTATACCACCAACTTTCCTGCCCCTTAGATTTTAAGTGGTATATTGCAGTTGGATACATGTCCCTCAACAATGTGCAACCAAGATTTCTTAATCTCACATCCATGTATAAGAAATATTTGCAAGCATGTACATGTGTGCACGGATGTAAGAATGAATCTCTTCCTTTCCCACTGGCCTGTTTCTTTGGAAAATATAGATTATTACACACATTATCAATCATGTGATTACAGCTCTTACATAAGCACAGAGACAAGACCTACAGAATAATTTACAAGATACAAATTGTCTCATGATCTGACCAGTACTCCAGACAACCATGACTTTTGAGCTTGCATTGACCTAGAAGATCTGCCCTACCTTGCTCATCTTCATTATATGTATATATTCATTCTCCAATACTCAAGGACAAGGTTATTTTTCTTGTGGCAATGAACCTGATGATGAAAGACTCTAATACAACACAGGAAGTAACAAGCATCTAGCTCTTTGGCAAAAAAAATTTGTTAATGATTTGTTTCAAGCAAAGGAATGGATAATTTAGAAAGCATACAGTCAGGTTGGGGAGACAGTTCTGACTATAAAGTGTTTGCCTTGTAGTCAGAGAACCTCAGTTTAATCATCAGAATGCAAATTAAAAAGTAAAACCTTGTTCATGAGCTAAAAATCCATGTGAATTTCTAGCTAACCAAGGTAGGATACTGGGTGAGCTTCAAGTCAGTGAGAGGCTCGGTATCAGAACAACCACAAACAAACAAAACCCACAAGGCTCCTAAGGATCCTTCAATGTGCTAGGTTGAGTTCTATCTTCCACAAGCATGCACATACACTGCATATACATCCACACACAAATACAGCACATGAGCATGCACTATCTGCTCCCATCACTAAACTACTACTAGCAGTTGTACCCCAAACTTAGAGTAAGCAAGGTTTCAGTGACATTGGGACATAGCTGATATTAAATATTTTTAAAATGAGATTAAAAAAGAAGCATAAAAATTAAGTATAGGAAGCTTTATTACCTCTGCTCATAGGCAACATGAATAAAACACATTGTTTTTACTAAGAGACAAGAAAAGAGGTTTAGAGTACTGGAGAAAGTCTGTCAAAGTTGTGCAGCCAAAAGTTAGGAGTTAGTGCTCAAATAGTAAGTTCTATTTATTGAAGTCCACTTTCCTATTGTGCCATAAGATTCTATAGAATTTAGACTGCAGTTCCCAGATTAAAACTTTATGAAACTATTTGGGTTCCAGAATTTAGACATGGAATGAATAATATTCTTGTAGGTATCTTGGAACCTCATCTGCTATCCTAGCCAGCTAGTACATTGGAAGCCTAGGGTAATTTCATAACTGTCCTCAATGAATCCTAAATCATTCTCTCTCCAAAAGCCAAGCACTCTTATTCCCTGAGAATTTCTGATTTGTAAATGTGCTTATTTAGAGTAGTTTTTATAGACACAATAGGATAATTAACAATAGCCTCTGTTTTGCAGTATCTAGCAGACCAGATAGGATTCTATTAAATGTATTCTATTAAATTACTAGCAACTGCACAGTTATAATAATGACATAAATACTGAGTAAAGGAAGTTGTCAACAAAGCAAGTGACAAAGAGCCTTCCTATTATTGTTAAGAAACTTATATGCCAATAAATTACCTTGAAACATCTCTGTAACAAGATATATTTTCCTAAAATATTAATGATTATCAAAAATAATCAACATGCTTTTAAAATGAGTGTGTGTGTGTGAGAGAGAGAGAGTGTGTGTGTGTGTGTGTGTGAGAGAGAGAGGGGGGAGAGAGAGAGGGGGAGAGAGAGAGAGAAGAGATCAGAGGACAACTTGCAAACTCAGTTCTTTCATTCCATCAGGGGTTCTGAGAATTGAACTAGAGTCATCAGGCTTGCTTGCAGTTTGCAGTCTTTATTCACTGAGCTGTCTTCCACCTTTTCAACATTCTTTGGTATGTTTTATGTGAGATATATTATCCTCATTTTCATCATTCATTTGTAATATTTTAAGCTAAGAAATCTAAATATTGACAGGATGTTTCTGGAGGATCTGTCACTATATGTCCTGTTAATTATCAATTTATAATGTTACTACTTAGTACACATGATTTCACATCTTAAGGAACCTCTGCAAATTAAGGATGTTTGTGACTGTCACACTCTAGAGAGGGAGAAGTGCAGGTGGTTTGTAATGACTACAGGAGAGGCCAATTAGAGAGGCACTCAACATGACAAATACATAGGCCAGCACTCCACCTCAAACAAATTCCTGGGCCAGAATTTCAGTGATGTTTGACAATTCCTATTTCAAAGGAACACCACTGTCACATTGACACTCTAGCCAATTACACTGTTGCAGATATACCAAATACAGTAGTTACATGTGGGCAAATATTACATAGAGTTATGAAACAGCATGCATAAATTATTTTATTTTCAAAATACACCCTTCAAAGAATATACTCATTTGTGGCATAATAAAAAAATAAAGATCACATATTATTTGGGCATGGTGCATAGTAAAGTCCTCGTCTTTGAAGCATGGAGACCTAGTTCAAACCCTCAGCATCTATTTCAAGAAGCCAGATGTTGCAACACGAGCCTGTAACCCCAGCATGGCAGTGGTGGAAGCAGAAGGATGGATGTCCAAGTAATCCAGTTAGCTTATAAGCTTCAATTTTGGTGACTGTGTCTCAAAGAATAAGGTGGGAAGCAATGAGAAAGACACCTGACACCAAACTTGGACCTCCACACATTTACACACTACGATTACCATGCACAGGCACATATATGCCTGCAGACACACAAGCTCGAATGAAGTCGTCCATGGATATTAGTAAGTATAGTTTATTTAATAGTATTTAGTGTACAATAAAAATCAGGGGCTGCAGAAATGTCTCATTGGTTGAGAGGATTTACTATTCCTGCAGATGACCCAGATTCCGTTCCCAGCAACACTTCAGTAATTGCTGTTGCGTGCGATCTGCTGCCCTCTTTTGACTTTTTCTAGGCATTGCATGTGCGCAGTGCACAGATTTTCTTAAGGCAAAAACACCCATATATATGAAATAAAACATCTTTGTAAAACTGGAATTTCTATTCAAGATGAAATTGTGTATAACTTTATACAAATGTCCTTTGAACTAGCAAATAGGAATGACATAAAATATTACTATAAATACATGTAAAAGGCAAGTGGCCAATTTATCCAGGAAGAGAGAGAAATGTGATTGAAAACAGTAGTTATTGAACAAGCTACAGCTGTGTATAACTAATGTCTAATTGCTTATCTCAAACACATTACCCATTAGGCAGAACAAAATTGGGTAATTTGCTATGATCTACTGTAATGATTTACAAAGCACTACATAAAAGTAGACTTAGCTCATATTGAAGTTATGACACCCCTCCCAATAAAATCTCAAGGCACTCAAAATTAATGGTGATTTAACCTAAATTTCCTTTGTAAGTTTTAGAAAATGCTCTCCAGTAAATTAATTCAAGGGAATGTAAAAACATTGGTAGGAAACCAATAATTTATATCTAAACTCCTCTAGAATGAACACAAAGGTTTCAATCAAGTATGATAGTCAACACTACAGAACTAAAAGCAAGTATAGTAATTTCAAATGTGAATTACATGTTATTTCACTGATGAATTTTTTATACTTAAATTAATATGACAACTCATCCTCAGTATCTGGATATTCTGCATCCATTGGTTCAGCTAACCACAGATGACAAAGATCTGAACAAATCATTTCATCTGTACTTTCCAGGTACAGAATTTTTATAACTTGTGACTAATCGGTAAACAATGTATAACAATTTCATAGGATTTACATTGAATTAGGTACATTAAGTTGTCCAGAGATGGGTTTAAAAATACAAAGGATGTGCATTATCTATTTTATTATTTGCCAGACATCTGTCCATCTCCAGACTTGAGCACTTGAAGAGGATCCAGAACCAATCCCCTATGGGCACCAAACATGACTGTACAGATGTGAGTATATAATTTAATCTGTGCTACATGGATTGCTTTACTTCCTTGTATGTTAACAGGAAACTCTACTAGGCATGACAATAAACTCTATTTCTATTATAATGTGGAGTAAAACAAGGTCTTCTGATACCTAACTGTGCGTTACAGATGCACTAGAACCCGACTCTGGTGTCCCTCTATTTTCTTCATTCACACCTGTTCTGAGTTAAAAGTACAAACTGCTGTCTATTTGTCCCATGGATTTACATCATGTGCCACCAATGATGGAAAAGCAAATTTCTTCCTCTTATTCATGTCAAGTTTAGGCATGTGACTTCCTTTGCCCAGGAGGAAGTAGATCAAATTGAAAGGCAACCTACTGAATGGGAGAAGATCTTCACTGATCCCACATCAGACAAAGGTCTGATCTCCAAAATATACAAAGAACTCAAGAAACTAGACATTAAAATTCTAAATACCCCAATTAAAAAATGGGGTAAGGATCTGAATAGAGAATTCTCAACAGAGGATGTTCGAATGGCCAAAAGATACTTAAGGTCATGTTC
>PVIU01019893.1:0-35278 GCA_004026605.1 Ondatra zibethicus
CCTCCCTCCCTCCTCCCCCCCCCCCCCCCCCCCCCCCCCCCTCCCTCTGTTTTGCTGCTGCAGAGCACTGCAGGCTTTCCTAACTGTCAGGCTCTAGGCTTCCCCTCATGCTCCAGATCCTGGTTAACCAGCGGCACACCCAATTTTCCAGATGCCTTTGCCTTAGGCACCATGGGGGCTTAGCGACAAGGAAGGCCACAGCTGTGGCACTGAGTGGTAGAGTTCCCACTGCCGTGTCTCCTAATTGGTCACTGAAGCCGAATGACTGGAGAGTCAAACTTTCTGGCGTAGGAGAAATAAGGGGGTGGGCTCCATCCTCTACCAAATTTCTGTCTTCGATATTAGAGATTAATTTGTTGAAATTGGGCTGACCTAGGGACCTTCCTGATTACTCCAGCATAATATTGCATTGGCTAATAAAAGGAAAGGTCCAGTCCACCCCAGCTTTTGGCTGAGGAGGTACCTGCTGCTTGGATCAGTGCTTTAACCTAATCTTGGAATGAAGGAAATCTGTGCTGTGATAACAAATTGACACCGTGTGACACAACCAATTAATGAGGCAGTTTGACATGCACAGGAGGAAGTGAGACTCCGACTAGACCCAATGTGACCTCAGCACCCTGTAGCCTTTAGGAAGAGGCTGGTTAACTAAAGGTAGCTGCCAGCCGGTGACGAAAGCCACCTGGGATTCACTCACGATGTGGGCTCTCTAGCCATACCCCTGCTTCCATTCCCCACTCCCCAGAGGGCTGAGGGTGGGGGTGGGGGAGCATGTGAGCCCGTAGCTCTCCTTCATCCCCATGATCCCGCGAGAGTCCACTACAGGAGCTGCAGCCAGCCGGTGGGTCACGGGATCTCTACGAATTCACCTGCCTTGGCTGCCCTTTCTAGTGCGAGGTGTCTGCCAGGAACATGGCTGCTCTTTTAGGGGTTTTGATGACCCAAGGCCTTAAATGGAGAAGACATTTGCCTCCCAGAGGGACATTTTATTTTATCCACAGTTGGCTGTAATAGTGTTTAAAAAGCTGTACCTAGTCATTGAGACATGTCACCGGTGTAAAGACAGGTATATAGGCCAGTGGAGTGGAATGCGGAGCTGAGTACACCTGTGTACCTACAGCCAGCTGGCCTTCCACGAAGAACCTGAAAACATACATCAGAAGAAAGGCCGCGTTTCCAGCAAACGGTGCTAGGAAAAAAAATTCATATCCATGTGCAGAAGGAAGCTTGGCTCTCATCTCCCATCAGTTACAAAACACAGCTTTAAAAAGACCAAGGTGTGAGCCCTGGAACCATGAAATTATAGAAGACAATGCAAAACACCTCAGGAAGGAGGCTTTTGTTTTCCCTTAAAGCAGAGTAAACAAAATCAAAGAAAGGCAAACAGAAATGCGGTTCGCTGAAAAACCTTCTGCATTGTGACGTCATGAGCTACAGAACTGGAGAAAGTATTTGTGAACGATGTATTTGAAAGGTGGCGATATTTAGAATAGACGTGGAACTCCAAACTCAAAAGCAAGTCCTAATAACCTGGTCCCCAAACAGACAATAAACCCAAATGCCTAAATTCTCCCTTCAAAAGATAACATACAAATAGATAACAGGTTTACGAAAAGATAGCCAACATTATCAGCAAATCAAAGCACAATGAGATATCAATTAGCTAAGGGAAGAATAGTTATTATAAGAAATTTCAAAAATAACGAATGTGGTGAGGAAGTAGAGAAAAAGGAACCCTTGCACACTCTTGGTGAAAGTGCATATCAACACAGCCATTGTGAAAACAGTCTGGGGGCTTCTTCAAAAATAAAGTAGAAGTGCTGTATGGTCCAGCCATCTTCCCGCTATGTGTTCAGAAGAAGCAAGGTCAGGATGCTGAAGAAATACCCCACACACATTTATGGCAACTCTATTCACAAACACCAAGAAACGAAAACAATTAGTGTCTAACCACAAGGAAGGTATGGTATGTATACATGATGGAACACTGTACAGGCATAAAAGAAGGAACTCAAGTTATTTATGAGAATATGGATAGAACTGGAGGTCATTAAGTTAAATAAAATCAGCCGATCATTGAACGACAAGTACCATATGATGTCACCCATGTATAGGATGTAGAATTCTTGACCTCAGAGAAGTTGAGAGAAGAATGGTGATTAACCAGAGGCAGGGAGTCTAGCATGGAAACGAAATTACAAGTAGATGTGGGTAGGAAGTCTTGGGCGCTAAGATACAATAAGTAAAGTGATCACAGATAGAAGTTGTGTAGTATCTATTTCCAGGAGTAGAAGAAGGAAATTTCTTCTTCTTCTTCTTCTTCTTCTTCTTCTTCTTCTTCTTCTTCTTCTTCTTCTTCTTCTTCTTCTTCTTCTTCTTCTTCTTCTTCTTCTCCTCCTCCTCCTCCTCCTCCTCCTCTTCCTCCTCCTCCTTTTCCTTCTCTTCCTCTTCCTCCTCCTCCTTTTCTCCTCCTCCTCTTCTTCTTCTTCTTTTGAAGAAGAAAAAAACCATGATGAGTATTTAAGGAGCTGCCTGTTAAAATGGATGTATCCATGTATTCAAACATCCCATGGTCCCCTGTATTATGTACAATTTTGGTTTTGTGCATAAGTTAAAAATAAAATTAAAATCATTCTTCAGGAAAAAAACAGCACACGCAGTTCAGAGAATCAACTCAATAGTGAATTTTAAGAGTGCATTGAGTCATCTCTTGCAATGCAAATGAATAAAGAACAGCAAAACCTTTCCAGGTTCTAGTCATTACACAGTTTCTGTTTGAGGCTTTAACTCTTGAACATTGTGGGTTCTAGGACTTCCAAGATCAAGTGAACCTTCCTGTAATTTTCCTGTATAAAAATTATTAAAGTTTGTGCCACATTTCTATTCCCATTTTCTGAGTTCTGAGCCTGTCTTTACTGTAATAGCTTTCTGAGCTTTCAGCAGGCTGGACCCCAAAATGACTGTCAGTAGATGAAGTAGAGTTATTTTGGGAAAAATGTTTTAACACCTGAATCATCTCTGATGGAACTTTGATGAGAATTTTTTGAAGAGGAAAATATGTCTAAGAGAGAACTCACAAGGCTGAGCTCATGTTCTGTGGGTTCTCTAAGCAGAACAGCACTGGGCCCTTTTCCAATCTCTGACCCTTTAGAAGTGACCCGCCACCCATATTGTGGACAGTCTTCCAGACATCCATCACCAAATCAAGTCTGCCTGCAGCTGTCCCACACTTCAGCTGCACCCAGCTGCGCCCACACCTGTAGCTGTGCCCACACCTGCAGCTGCGCCCACACTTCAGCTGCGCCCACACCTGCAGCTGCGCCCACACCTGCAGCTGCACCCACACCTGCAGCTGCGCCCACACTTCAGCTGCGCCCACACCTGCAGCTGCGCCCACACTTCAGCTGCGCCCACACCTGCAGCTGTGTCCACACCTGCAGCTGTGCCCACACCTGCAGCTGCGCCCACACTTCAGCTGCGCCCACACCTGCAGCTGAAGCTGTACCTCTTCTTTCACCAGGCTACCCTCCCCTGTGGGCAGAGCTGGGATGCAAGGTAAGAGACACTTGGGCGTGGCTCTTAAGGAGCTCACCAAAGGGCCCAGGAAAAGACCCTGCTCCCCCAACCCCCCCCCCCCGCCTTAGTTGCCTTTTTAAGTGGCTTTTGTTCCCACTTAGGCTTCTCAGCCTTTAGGGATTCAGCAGGAGGAACTAAATCCCTGGAGGCCTGTGTTTGGGGGAGAGGTGCCTTGCTTTATCTTCACCCTGTTTACTGTCCACCAGGAGACGAATAGGCCCTTCCCCCCACACTCCTGCCACCATTATGTACAACATTTTGCCTGAGTTTGTGGGGCAAGGAGAGATAGATTGAACCCTCTGACCCTGTAAACCAAGATGTCTTCTCTCTAGTTGTTCTCCTAGGTATTGGCGATACAAAAGTAATATGCTCAGTTAAAAATTTGGCTTTCCATACATGTTAAACTCTCATTCAAATATGTTACTATCTATCTGTCTGTTTATCTATCTATCTATCTATCTATCTATCTATCTATCTATCTATCTATCTATCTATCATCTCTCCATATACCTGCCCTAATGTCAAGCTATTTATCATCTGTCCATCTTAGTTGCTATGATAAAATGTCATAACACAAAGCAATTTATATGAAAGTTTATTTTGGGTTATGGTTTTGAGAACTTATGTCCACAATGGTGGGAAAGGCATGGCGGCAGGAGACTAGAGCAGGAAGCTAAGAGACCACTTCCACATCTTTATTGCACACAGGAAGAAGAGAGCAAGAAGCGGAGGTAGCAGAGGCTATAAACTCTCAAAACCATCCCCAGTGAAGTACTTTCTCTAGCAAGGCTGCACCTCCTAAAGGTTCTATAACCTCCTCAAACAGACCCACTAATTGGGGACTGAGTGTTTAAATGCATGAGTCTGTGGAGGGCATTTTTCACTTAGTTAACCTCTGTCTGTCTATCTATCTATCTATCTATCTATCTATCTATCTATCTATCTATCTATCTATCTATCTATCATCTATAACTAGAGACTGAACTCAGGGCCTTACATGAGCTAGGCAAGCACTCTGTACCTCTGACCCTACCACATGTATTCTTGATATAAAATTGAAGAATGACTTTTGCTCAGGTATGCTTTTTCTCCCACTGTCCTTTCACCAGGGAGACACTAGCCAGGATTTAAGTATGCCTCATTTAACTAATTCCATGCCTGTTTTGCATTTTGTATATGTTAACTTTTGTTCTAAAAATTCCAAACATTAAATTAAAACTCATAAATAGTGTTTGTTATTTTTTTTTATTCTTTAACATTCAGTGTCCATCAAAAACAAAACAAACAAAATGACCTTGTTCTTCATACCCCCAACCTAATTGCTGCTACCTAATTAGCTGCAATCCCTAACATCATATAAAACAGTAAATATTGAAAATTCTCAAATTATCACTAAATAATTTTAACATTAATGTTTTCAGATCAGAATCCAGTGTATGCATGCACCTGCTTACATGCTTTAAGTTTCTTTTAATATAGAATAGCTCCTGCCTCCCACTGCAGACATTTTACATAAATGTGCTAATTCTGGGGAAGGTGCTATACCCAGAGTGTGGAGAGAGTCCCGTAGCTGAGCCGTGGTATTTTCCTCGTGGTATGACACACATTACTGAGTTTCCCCGCATCCCACCAATGCTGGAGGTCAGGGCTGTCGGAGCCAGCCAGGGAGGTAGCAGGGAAGCTAAGGTTTATTGTCACACAGAAAAGCCTAGGCCACAGCTTAAGAGGCTGGGAACCCAGTGTGTGGCGGCTCCTTTTACAAGGGTCATGGTTGGCTTTATGGGCCATAAGGGGTGGGCTTGTGGACCTGCTGCGAGGTTGGGGGCTCTATAGTAACTTTCCTTTAATTAAGGAAAACTGCTCAGCTGATGTTCTATAGTTATTTTACTAATTCACATCAACAAGGACACGAAGCTTGCATCGCGTGCTTCACTTGCGGTGAGAGCTAGTGTTCGGGGAAGATTAGAATGACTTAGGTTCAGCCGAGGGGCTGTGGTGAGGGCGTCACTGCTCCTGATATGGAGCTTGGTCATGGAGTTGAAGGGGTGGTGGCAGCTGGTCCCCGAGATGGTGTGTGACCTTCTACAGTCCCAGTCCTCAGGTCTTCCCACACGAACTGCTGCTGGTTTGTATTTGAGTGATGGCCTCAGCTGAATCAGCTGTCCCACTGGGAGTTAGAAAGGAGAAATTTGAATTCTGTCATTTCTTTCAACATTCATTAACTGGCAATTTTCTATAAAAAAAAATCAGTGAAGCAAATATGACAATTATCCAGAGACTTTGCTATTAGCTGGTCTCACATGACTTATCTGAACTATAACATATATATACACATACATATATATATATTAATAGGTAACTATTCACATAATTCTTTTCCTTTATTGACTAGTTTTATTGTATTTTTTTTGAGGTAAGATCTGTTTTAAGTAGCCCAGGCTGGCCTCAAATTTACTATGTAGCCCAGGCTGACTTTGAATTTGACACTCTTCCTCCCTCTCTTTCTGGAGACTAGGATGGCAGCATGAGCCATTTCAACCAGCTTTTATTGCTCAGCTCTTTTCATTTGATGATGATGATGATGACTTAGACAGGGCTTCACTATGTGGTACTGCTGGCCTGAAACTTGCTGTGTAGAACGGACTGGACTAGAACTCACAGAGATTCCACTGCTTCTGCCTCCCAAGGACTGGGGTGAAAGGTGTGTGCCACCATGCCCAGTTGACTGATTCCCATGAGCAATGCATGCACAAAACTTGATGAATTCATTACAAACTTCATTTTATCGGCTCTATCTCCCTCCTCCTGTCAATAACATCAGCGAATTATGAATTTTATGTATTCAGTGTTTCAATAAGTTGCAATTATGTGATACTTGTATTGTCCAAAGGTGGTCCTGTGTCCTTCACAGGGCTCTGCTAGCTGTGTCTATGTCTCAGTTTTGGGCACAAGCTGTTCCAGCCTTGCCATACACTCTCCTGACTCTGACTGTCTGACCATCTATTCTCCAGTGCTCCAGATTCTTCTCACTGAGGCATTAATACAAAACCAAAATATAGGGGTGGGGCTGTTTACTTTCCTTGGAAGATGTAACAAGTGCTTCTAGACCTCTCCATAGGCAGAAATCCATTTTTAAAAACCTGAAGTTAATATAGTTTTTATTTAAATAAAATGTTTAGCATTTCTTAAAAAATAAAAATTAACTTTTACTCTACACTTGAAGCTAGAAATATTGGTTCCTAATAAGGTCAACATAATTTCTTCTTGTTTTATTAAATAACCAGACTAGTGTTAATATTAATAGGATACTAAATGAGGCTTAGGAATCTTTTGTAACCATGTATGTATATATATACACACACACATATACATGCACACACACACACACACACACACACACACACACACACACGTTAAACCATACCCCAGCAGCCACACAGGGCTAAAACCATGACCGGAACTTGTAGTTTCTTTTATGGGTGGGTTCACTTCTCTGCATGGCTCTCTGCAGCAGTGGCTCATGGTTAGGTTCACTTTGGTTCATTCCATTTATGTTCAAAGTCTTAAATTTGCTTAGAAGTTAGAATATGTGGCTGGTAATTCACTTGCACATAATTTTCCTTCCTGTATATATTTACTAATTAGGTATGATGGACTTACTTAGATGTCTAGAGCTACGACAAGCCTAGGAATCAGCAAAGGACATTGACAATTTCAGGTGGCAAGGGCCATCTTGTGTCTTTGCAGATAAAAGGCTTTCCCACCAGCTGAGTAGTTTGGGAACAGGGAATGGTGGTCAAGAGATTTGGTTCACCCAGGTGGTATCTGGGTTGTGCTAACTACTGCCTATGTGATCTGGGATGAGTTAACTTGGGGCCTCCGTTTTCCCCCCTTGCCCTGGCAAGAGAGTCAGTCACGGCCCTCCACCTCAACCTCAGGTTCAGTGAAGCAATTTCTGTGAATTTGCTTCTGGGAGCAAGCATGAGTTTTCATAAGTTACATGGTACGTGCTTTGTTTGTAGCAAAGAATGAAAAACCAAGTCCTAGCAAAGGAAGGAGAGAGGCTACATTCCATACTCTCCAGAATGACAGGTGATTTAGCCCAGGGTGGCCTCCTTTCCTCCAGGGAGCCTCCAGCCTGTGATTATGTGGTTGTGGCGCCATCTAGTGGTAATGAACAGAGTCCGTTTCCTCAACTAGCCTCCTTCAATATGGAAAGTGATTGGTGAAATTTCATACCTCCCTCATTAAAGTTATATGCAGAATCCATAGTCATCAATAAAGATATCTGAGTGAAATTTATCTTAAAGATACCTTTCTTCTTGGGATTTAGTTAATAAAAATAATTTCCCACAGAGAGAACAGTCTGCTTTATTATGAAGTCTTCTCTGATATATATCTTTTTTAATTTGAAAGTTAATTTTCATGATGTGCATGGATATTTTTAACACAGTGTAGCACAGCAGTTAGCCATAGGGTTCAGTGTTGGCCAGTTCACACAAGACGGCATTGGGACATGAGGTTCCATTCACCCTTCCTAGCGCTTGAGGAGCAGGGCTGGTAGCCGCTGCGTCTTTCCCCACTTGCTTCTGTTTGCAGGTGCATTGAGAACCTCAGAGGCCCTCATGAAGGGAAGAACTGTGACCAGAGAGCAGGGGACATCTTAAAGTTCTGCCAATGCCACATTATTGTGTGTGCACCTTCAGGCACGTGCTTTAAATGTGTACATCTCTCTCCCTGCATCCCTCCTCTCTGTCTCTGTCTCCATCTCTGTCTCTGTCTCTCTTTCCACACACACACGCACACACACACACACACACACACACACACACACACACACACACACACACACACGTCCTAATGCCCAGACTGGTCTTAAATTCAAGATCCTCCTGCCCAGTGCTGGTACTACAGCTGTGTGCCTCCAGTGCCTCTAGTGCCTCCAGTGCCAGAAAATAAGGTTTTCCTGCAGCACCGGGGACGAAACTCCCAGCCGTCTCCATGCCAGGCAAGGACTCTGCCATTGAGCGACACCCCAGACCTTGAACTTTCTCAAGCTTTAGTTTTCTATCTATAAAATGCGCCCCACTCGGGTTCTATCTATAAGAAACATAAAGAAGCTGTTGTGGGAATCCTCTGTAGAGTATAACGGGTTTTGCAAGGGTATGAGGGCTTTCTTCCGTGAAAGACACTTTGTTGAGAAATGCATGTAAATGTTGTTCAGTTTAGTTTTTGCAAAACTAAAACATTTTAAAGGTTTGTTTTTATGTGTCTCTATGCGTGGGTGTGCCCATGTGCACGTGCAGGAGCCCGAGGAAGCTAGAGGAACAGATCTCCTGGAGTCGGAGGACCAGGTGCTTGTGAGAGCTGGGTGTGGTACTCGGAACCAAACCTCGGCCCTCTGCAAAACAGAAAAATGCTGCTGAGCCACCTCCATCACCGAAACGAAAACAAATGAACAAAGAAATGAGCTTCTCCTCTTCTCGACAGAAGTCTACCGAAAACTCAACCTTCACCTGCCTGTGTTCGTCTCTGCAATCACCAGTGTGGTCTGTCATGTGGCTCAGAGCTGGTACCCCTTAAAAACAGATGCCAAGTATTGTGCCGGGTGCTGTCCACAGCACCCACTTCTCCATCTGTCCTTGGAGGGCCTTTCTTCGTGTTCTTATTCTGCTGGGGTAGAAACCTTCAGAAGAAGTTGGGGTCCCATAACAGTTTTTGCCAGGCGAGGTCTCACACCAGGCAGATGGTGAGAACACTCTTGTTTCTGGCGATGCTCCAGCTAGGCAGGGCAACTGGGCTCCAATTCAAGACATCAGAGGCAGCATGGGAGCGGGAGATTCTGCAGACGCTCCCGTAGTGTTGGCAAGTGACAGTGGATGTCTTCTTGCATGGGTGGCAGCCTGCTCGACGTAAGAAAATAGGGCCTGTGTGCTGCAGGGTCCCGGGCAAGCTGCCTCTAGCAGAGATTTGGAGCCTTAGCAACACCTCACGTCCTCATCACCCTTTGTTCCTCCAGCTTTTAATATAATTTCATAACTTGATGTCGGCCAGAACTTCCCTCCGTGTGGCCCCTGACGCAGTCTTCATCTTCCCAATGGGACACCAGCTGATGTGTTCAGGAATCTAGTAGGTCTTAGCTCCAGGTTAGCTCACTGCTGATGTCTTGATGATCCTCAAGGTCAGACCCCAAATTATAACTAGTGATAGAAAAGCACAATGCACACTTCCACTTATGCTTGGATATGTGAACACCTGTCCTGGTGGATGATTCCACTGAGGTGTCTCACAGTGTGCACACAGGCAGAGTTCATGTTATTTTCACCTTTAACTGGAGACCACAGGACTCAGTGAAACGCCAAACTATGAACACCTCCCCTCCCCAGCTACAGGTTGTCCCAGCAGTCCCCGTGAGTGCTCAATTCACAAGTCCCATGCATGGGAACTCCAGAAGCAGTTTCTGGGAGAAAGGGGTTTCTCTCTCTCTCATCCTTGTGACTGCACAGCACTTTGAGGACCATTTCTCTTTTTTCAAGGCATGTCACTGTCATTGTTTAACAAGTTTCAGTGTATCCATGTGTGGACTGGGCTTAGTTAGTTCTTGGGCTAGCTTCACAGCCACACATCCCAGTTCTCACAGATTGTCATTCTGAAACATGCCGATTTGACATCAACAGAATATACTTGACACCTTGAATCACACAGGCAACTGTGATAAGGCCTGGAAGGCAGACAGCTGTCTGGGAGCCGGCCAAGACAATCATCTAAGGGTGTTGCCTGCAGAACAGAGGGCAAGATATCCTATTAGTTCACAACAGAGATTGGATGTTATGGGCTTGGGGGTTCCTGGAGAGGTGACTCAGTGGTTAAGAGCAATGACTGCTCTTCCAGAGGACCCGGGTTCAATTCCTAACACCCACATGGCAGCTCACAACTGTCTGCAGCTCCAGTTCCAGGGCAGGGAATCTGATACCTTCTGACTTCTGCAAGTAGTACACAGATACACATGCAGGTAAGACATCCATACACATAAAATAAAAATAATAAAAAGACACAAAATCTTGGGCTTGTCTGGAGAGCACTTACTGTAATAATAGTGATTCACAGGCCCAGAAGATGGCTCCGTGGGTAAAAGCCTAACGACTTGAGACTGATCCCCACATGCCATAGTGGAAAGAAATGATTTACCCCCAAAAGTTATCCTCTGACTTCCACACATTTGCCATGGCATGCTTCTCTCTAACTAATAATAATAATAAACAAAATGAATAATTAAAAATAGGTACTATATTTGTACAAAATTCAGGACTTTTTTTTTTAAAGGAGCCTAAGTTATCCTGCAGTGAACTAAGAACATGTATTTGTGTGCATATGTGTGTGAGTATGTGTGTGTGAGCACATATGTAGAAAGCAGGACACCTTTTGAGTTGATCTCTGAATTTCAGCTCAGAGAAATACGCACCCGAGTTTCAAAGGAGGAAGCTTCATCTTTCTGTTTGGAAGGAAAGGCTATTTCTACATGGGGGAACAGGGTTGTGCTGGCTAACTTCGCTAACTTAACATGACCTAGCATCACGTGGGGAGAGAGTGTTGCTGAAGGATTATCTAGTTTACATGGGCCTGCGGACTTGTCTGTGGGGATTGTCTTGGTTGCTAACACGGATGTAGGAAGACCCAGACCACTGTGGGCAGCACCATTCCCTAGGCAGAGGGTCCTGAGAAGCATAAGAGAGGAGCAGGCTAGCTGAGAACAAGCAAGCAAGGATTCGTGAGTTTATTCTCTGTTCTTGATTTTAGGTGTGATGCTTTTTCTGCCTGACTTCCACTCGATAATGCATTTTTGCATGGAATTTTAAACAAAATTGACCCTTTCTTCTCTAAATTGCTTTTGATCAGGTTTTTGTTTTTTGTCACAGCAACAGGCATGCAACTAGAACACAGCAAAAAGCAGACTCAGGCCCCAAATGCTCACGCTGAGTTTAATCATCTCCCTATGTACAGGGAACATTTCTGCTGCTTCCTTCCCTTCCTCTTGCACATCAGCCAGATGCTATGAGTTACTTACTCTTGTCATTATTTCCTAGTTGCTGTGTGGGATGGGATACTGATCTGGAAACATTAATTAGGGCTGGGGATTGGTATGGCTGCTCCTTTGTGGACTTCCAAGCCATCCCTGATTCTAGATCCTTCCCGCCATCACTTCATTGTGTAATTGGGACTTCCAGACTTCAGAACATATTAGCATGACACGTTGCACAGAAAGCTTTCTAAGTGTCATAACAATAAAAATATTTAGCATTCTGGACCCTATTCTCATCATTTTCTACATCTCCACCCTCACCTTCTCCACCAACTCCTTCGTGCCTGAACATTTAAGCTCCCAGTCCCAAGGGGAGCTGGAGTAGGGTCTAAAAGCAGCCACTGACACGGACGGGTCCAACCATGGGTCTAAATATTCAGTCTTGACTTCTCTGAGTGAGTGTTTAACTGCACTGTTTTGCCATCCAACAGGAGAAGAGGTCTGCAGGGGAGTGTAGTTGCATTGTGTGAGGGTGTATACCTTCCTATCAAGGGGTACTGTGATTTATAATCCCCAGATAACACGTGTCTCTGAGGAGAGACTGAATTGATTCAGTCTCCTTGTGATTTAAGAGCGAATCTATCTGGTTCTTCTGCACGCCTGTCAGGGATGGAACATGGATGAATATCTTGTCTCAGGCAGGCACAGGACAGCACCTGGCTAGCGCTTAACAGCCCAGATGGAGACTCTGGGGAGTCCTCCCAGCATCTGTCTGTAATGGACAGACCCTTCTGCAAAGCCACAGATAACTTCATTGCCAAGACGCCCTCATAGTCCCCATGCTCTGGGCACAGCTTAACGACTCCCACCGAGAAACTGAACTCGCCCTTGGCCGGTGGACTAGTGTTCCTGACATCAGGGCTCTTCTTTTAAGCAATTTATCACTCTGAAGGAGGAAAGAAGAAATCAAGACTTGGGGCTGGAGAGATGGCTCAGAGGTTAAGAGCACAAGTTGCTCTTCCAGAGGTCCTGAGTTCGGTTCCCAGCAACCACATGATGGCTCACAACTATCTGTAATAAGATCTGGTGTCCTCCATGCCAGAACACTGTATATATAATAAATAAATAAATATAAAAAAAGTTTAAAAAAAAAAGAAATCAAGACTCATGAATCAAAGCAAAATAGCTTTAAATTTCTAAGAAGTTTCCCGAGGTCCAGAATCTGCCTGGAGGGTGTCCTGGCTTTTTTTTCTCAGGCACATTCTTTTGAGACCAAAGGTGATCTAATTACTATTTACAAAGGACATTTGAGCAGCTCAGAACTAACAACCCAAAGCTTTGAACCTTGGCTGTATAACTGTCCAGTGATGATAGTGTGGAGGGCTTTCCTGTTGCCTGTACTACAACTGAACCTTGAGTTTCTGAAAGAGCCTCAAGGATGCTTGAGTCAGTAACAGCCTGGGTTCTCAGAGAGAAGGTCGCTGGCTTAACCTTTGCTCACAGTGAGGTGGATATGCCTTGCTGGGCTTGTTACAAAACCAGGGCTTTCTGGGAAAAGTCAACGGCCATGCCACGCTTCTCATTCAGGGACTGGTTAAATAGCTGTCACAGCCCCGGCCGGATCCTTCTGGCTTTGATTTCCATCAGAGGCAGAACTGCATGGCACACACATGATCAGGTTTTGTGCACCATCCAGCTGTGTGCTGGGCAGCACAGCAGTCCTGCTGCTGAGCAGCTCACACCTCTGGTTCATCTCTGTTGCCCTGGCATTGTTGCAGAACATTAGTTTTCAATTTTTTTTTGTTTACAGAATGTTATTTATACTCTGCACTTTAAAAGGAGGAATGCATAAATATTATGATTCCTTTAAGTACGAAGTTACTTTTTTTGAAAAAAAATAGAAAAATAGAACTTTAAAAGCATGTTTTGTAATCATTTTTTTCTGGTGGCCAAATGTGTGTGGAATTGTTTGAAGGTAATGCCACTATAATCTTTTATATATTTAAAGACACACCTAAGGATATACTATTTCAAAGATTAGCCATGTGAGTAAAATGATTAAAAACCCATCTATAAGACTTAACTTTTTTTTTTTGCTACATTTATATTGAAGGGTGGGACATGGGTGCCCAGGCTTGTGTGTGGAAGTCAGAGGACAACTTCCAGGAAGTTCTCTACTTCAACCACATGAGACCCTGGGATGGAACTAGGATCTTTGGGCTTGGTGATAACCTTTACCTGCTGAGCCATCTCACCATACTAATATGTACTGGGATGATAGCTCACTGATGTTTGCTCATGTACTGAAGTTATTGGAGGGCAAACTTACCTGCATTTAAAATTTTTAAATATGAATTTGATAATTTCATATACTGAATTTTGGTAGTTTTTGATCAGCTTCTTATAAAATTCTTCTCCCTTGTAAGCCATGCATCTGCTTTTCTCTCTTGTTTGTTGGTTTACCTGCTCAATTTAAATACATCTGCTTGTCTGCCCTTTGCGGTGAAGTGGCTTTTCATTGCAGACTGATTTGCACACTGTTCACCTCTTTCAAACATATCTCTTTTTCTTCTTCTTTTGCTTTTTAAGAGTAAAATATCCCATTTTGTTGATGTGCTTTGGTCTCTTTCGCCGAAGGCTCAGAGAGCAATAAGAAGTTGAGCTGTCTATGTTAATGTGTACACCGAAGATGAGCAGTCAGGTCTAATTTTAGGCCCATCAACCTTGACAGCTCCTTCTTAATCACCTGGATTTGAACAGATATGCAAATATAGGAATAGGAAGTAAAGAACTCACCATTTAGAAGTCAGATCATTGCTAAAATTGCCTGCGAGGTGCACAGATTTGTAATTCATTCATTATGCTCTGATTCCAGAAATCTACAATTTTAATAAAAGTAGAACGTGGAAACCAAATGAGCAGTGTGTATTTGTGGATGAAGCCGAGGATGTCCCCCACACGGATATCCCTGGACTCCCCTGTTGATATGGGGGAAATCGGGGTCCCCTCCTGAGGTTCTTATTATTGTTAATAAAAGAATTTATGAACGGACTCAACCAGAAGCACGAGAACAACTTTATTAAAGTTTAAAGGGGGGGGGATGAGAAGACAAGCTATAACTCTCAGCAGCTACCCACAGGAGGAAAACATGCTGAAGAGAAGGAAAAAGCTTGGTGTCTAAATTATCAGCCATGGAGGTCCACCGCATGGCTGCGGGTAGACTCATTTTGGGGATGGGGGCTATAGAAAGAGTAATGAAGCCCAAAGCACTAGAAAAATCAAATGTAGACTCTGGTTATTATCTGAAAGAGATAGAAAAACAGAAAGAAAAAAATTTGCACCTTTTTGAGCCTTCCCTCAGAACTCAGAAGGGTGGGTGGGAGGCCCAGCTGAACCTTAAGGTTGTCTCAGCTCCTGGAGGCTGTGCTGTGGGTGGGATGAGATCAAGGGAGTTCTGGGAAGAAATAGTATAGTATCTCATTAAGGGGATAGTTATTCCATCCATCTCTTTAGCATGGCATAAGGTACACAGACCTTCCTAGGGGTGGTCCCTTAACTAGGCCATTGACCCTGCTTAGCTAAAATACTAGGTCCCTACCCAGGCCAGAGATTCTATTCTCTTGAGTAGGAGTTTTTCCTTAATAGGGTTTTATTGCTGCTCCAACAGTGTGACTCAGATGTTTGCCCTCCTTTGGGTGCTGGGGAAATGATGGGAGATGAATAAATAACGCCATTTAACATCTTCCTCTACAATTCTTTGCTGGTTGAGACTGTCCTTTTGTTTATTTTTGTTTGTTTGTATGCTTAGAGATCACTATAAATTTCAATAACATGAATATCTGTCATTGCCCTCACCTCTAGGTCAAGGTTGGTCATCCTAAGTGTGAAATGAGACCTTGGCAGGAGCTGAATGGGACCCAGTGTTTGGTAGTCATGGACAACGTTAAAGGGGAAGAGACAGCATCAGCCAGGTAAACTGTAGATTTTATCTTCTGGATGGAGAAGGATGCTGGGTGGCTGGATGGCATCCGACAGCTTCGCATTAAATCACAGCCTCCCTGAGTTCCTGATGCTGAGGCCTGGGTACCATAATTCATCTGTCTTCCTAGCTAGTAAACCATTGTATGATCAATTCCTCTGCAAAGGATGGCCATAAACATTTTCAGCGGTAACTACAGAATTCTCATTTCATGAACCATCATGGAGCGATGCCTGATGATCAATGTTTAATCACAGGCAAGAATTAAAATATACAGCCTAGGTACATCACAGAGGGTGGGGTCCGGTGTTAGAGCCCAGCAGACAGGCAGCAGGACTGGACAGTCAGTTTAATCACCTGGTTTCCAGGAAGTGACTTTATGCTTTATTGAGAGCATCTTCCCCTCACTTCTGCCCATCCCACCCCGCTGAACTTTGTTTTGTGAAAATATCACACTACCACCTACCTCTGTCTGATGGAATTTTCTGGCAATCAGCCTTGATCTCACCAGGCTGAAAGACTCATGGCCCCCTAATCAAGGGGCAGAACAGTGCAGGCTTGAGGGGCCTCAGGGGCAGGTTGTCCATAGAGGACACTGCCAGTTCTTCCTTCTGAAGCAAAGCAGTGGCACTGCTTCCTACTGGGCCTTTGCAAATAGAAGAGGGTTAGCTGTGAGTGGCAGGAACTCAGTCTGAAAGGCCTTTTAAGTTCTAGGGCGGTTGATGGCTTGCTGCTACTCAGCTCAGACAGATAGGCAGAAGGACAGACAGGAACCCTAGTGAAAATTAAGAACTCGATATTGTGTGACCCCAGGGGCTGATGCTGTTTGTTCTCACCAGTTTTCTTTTATGAGTCACTGCTGTATCCAAAAGGGACAGAATAGCAGAAACAGCTTTGACTTCTAAGGGAATCCCGGGAGATGTCTTGCTACATAGGATACTGCCTATGGCAGAATTTCTCCCCACCTTCCTGAGGGAGTTCCATCAAGCCTGGGCTGGTGGGCGCATGCCTGTGATGGGAACCGACTCTCTCCTGCCCACTTTCCAGCATCAGCCAGCAGGGCTCCAACTTCATGATGGTCTTTCGACAGCCTGGAGGCTGCACCTGACATCTCATCTGTCACCAGTACTCACATTGTCTTTCCATTCTCTCTCCTTCCCCTTTGCTACCCTTTCTACTGTGTTTACACCTGGCCTCCTGGGGCATCCCATTCTTTATACCGTGTGATCCCATAGCTTCATCTACCTTTTATTCAGCCTGGAGCCCTCAGAATTACATTTTATTTATTTTTATATTCTTATTCGGGCTCTCTGTGTGCATTGCATGAGAGTGTTGTGAATGTGTGTGTGTGGTGTGACTTTCATGTGTGTGGGAGTGTAGACACCTGTGTACACCTGAGGTCCAGAGAAGGACATTGGGTGTTCTGCTTTATCTTGTCCCACCTTACCCTGGGGAGGTTGTCTCTGCCCCATTTCACCTTGGGGGGCGTTTTCTACCCCACTTTACCTGGGAGGGGTATCTCTACCCCACCTTACATTGAAGGGGGCATCTCTGCCCCGCCTTACCTTGAGGTGGGTTGTCTCTCACTAAACCTGCAGCTCCTTCTGGCTTTGTCTCCGCACGTCTGAGCACTGGGGTGAGTAAAATAAAATAAAATATGACATACCACTTAAGATATTCCATTTGGTAAAACAATTATATACCTGTTTGTAAACACTAGTTTAAACATGTAAATACATATCCATATGTTTGCACACACACAAACATGTGTGTTTACATTGTTTTATGTATGTTGTCTTTTGCATATTTCATTTTTAGTTGCACAGTATCTCAGACATCTGTCATTTTGCACTAGGATTGGCTTTCTACCTTCTGTTTACTCATGCTGAAAGTCTGATTCATTTTCTTTTGGGGCCAGATTTGAAAGCAAATGAAAAATATTACATATCAACAGGAAAAAAAATGGTTCCTATCCTCCATAGATTAAATATATACTTTTGTTTGTTTTGTTTGATTTCTAATTCCTTTAACTTCCGTGGCTTAATTCATCCTGCCACAAAGTGTATTTCATTTAAAAATAAAACTTCTGTGAGTGTTGTAACTGAGTTCCGATGTTTCTAATTGAGCTGGATCCTTCCCATTTCCAGATTGTATTGTCTTAGTTTTTCTTCCCTGTTGCTGTGGAAATGAAGAAGGACACTTAATAGAAGTCCCACTCTAGCTCAGAATTGAGAAATATATGGTTATTTATTTAGGGGTAGACTCACAAATCAGAATCCTCTGCTTGAATGGAGAACAGAAACCGAATCCAGCAGCAGGAAAGAGAGAGGATGCATGCTCTACATCGGCTTATATAGTATAAGAGGCCACGCCCCAGTGGGCAGGTAACCACAAGCTGTAAGACTTCCTACAGCACCTCCCCGTTTTGTTTAAATAAGAGAGTTCTAAGCCTAACCAAAGCAACTTAATGGAGAAAGGGTTTATTCTGGCTTGCACCTCCAAACTCCTGCCCATCATAGCAGAGAAGTTACAGAAATCAGAGCTTCAGCTGGTCACATCCCACCTGCAGAGAGTGACAAATGCGTGCTCAGTTCCATTTCCCCATTTTGATAGTCCAGGATCCCATGGCTCAGGAGATGGTGCTGCCTACAATGACATCAAATCTTTCTGGGGCTGGCAGGATGGCTCAGTGGGTAGAGATGCTTGCCACCGTGTGCAAGCCTGGGAATGTGAGTGCAATCTCTGGAATCCTTATAAAGGTAGAAGGGGAAAACAGACTCCCCAGAGCTGTTCTCTACCTTGCACACATACACATTGTGGTGTGTGCCCCAGCATCACACATGCATACACACTTTATGATGATCGCAATGATAGAGATGGATCTTCCCACGTCAGCTGACATAATCCCCCAAAGGCCCTCACACAGGCCCCTCTCCCAGGCGATTCTAGAGTCTGTCAAGCTGACAATTAACACCAAGCATCACAGCTGTCTACTGTAATTACTGTTGCATCGCCAGAAGTGTCAGCTAACAAACATCCTATGTTGAGTGGCACGCAGACCCCCAGGAGCACACACAATGCAGTGTCGTGTGTGTATAGCGTCATGTGTATGTCTGCAATCTATTTCCTAGTACATTTTGGTTTGATTTGCAGGTTGGCAGGACATTTGCCATTTACTTAGCAAACTTACAGCTGTAAATTATTTTCCATTGAATTTTGGTAATGAACACTTACTATAATTAAAATGCCTTCCTCAGATCTATTTATTTTGTATTATAATCATTTCATTATACTTAAGATAAGGACTTAGAAAATGTGATTGAAGATAGAGAGAGAGAGTAGGGATTGACAGCACCCCCCCAAAAGTGCTCTTCTATAAAAAATATCCCCCCACATTCACACACCAGGCAGGTGGCTCTGAGGACTGTATGAAGCCCATGACAGGAGGGGGATGGGAGCGGTATCCAGTGGTTCTCAACCTGTGGGTTGCAACCCCTTTAGTAAACCTTTAGCTTCAAAAATATTTACATTACGATTCACAACAGTAGCAAAATTACAGTTATAAAGTTTCAATGAGAATAATTTTCTGGTTGGGGTCACCACAACATGAGGAACTGTATCAAAGGGTCACAGCATTAGGAAAGTTAGGAACCACTGAAGTAGAGGCTTTCATATTAACAGGGACAGCAGTGACCTGGCGTGTTGTAGCCATACCGCCTTTGTGTCTGTAGTAAGTACAGAACACGGAGAAAGAACTCACAGAAGGAGACCACTAACTCCTTCATGGAACGGCATGCAGAAGGACTGGTCGAAAAGAGCTTATGCAAAGACACACACCAGGCAAAGAGAGAATTTATAGACATACACTTAAGAGAGAGGTGAGTGAGTTCCCAGAGAGAAGACCGCACTTTTAACAGCAGCAGAGAGCAAGTGCTTACATTTAGTATTATTGTGAGACTCAGGTTGGAATCACATCAGGGCAGACAGGAGACAGCTTTATCTGGATGAGCAATAAACTTTACAACATTAGTTGCCTTTCGCGAAGCAACTATTTGTGTAAGTTGCCATGGGCCACCAGGGGTCGGCTCTGGATGGTCAGGTCTGTTCACTGAAGTGTGAGGATTTAGCTTCTATGTTTGACCTTTTGTCTCTGCATTAATCTCAGCATTTAAAGCCATTGCTCCCTGGGTTGAGTCCCAGCAGACACCCACGTGTTGAAGCCCCAATCCTGAAGGCACTTTGGTGGCAGTGATGAGAGCAGCGCTTTGGATCCGAGCATCAGGGCTGGTGCAAGGGTCAGACTCACAGGGTAATTTATCATAAAACGGATACACACTTCAAATTAACAGCAAAAAGAAAGCTGTTTGGTAAAACACACAACATCTTTAGACGGGGCTTTAGAGGAAGAAACTAAGAGGGAAGGAGCGGGCACCGATGCCTGCTTTTGTCGGAATTCTAGATAGATTGAGGGAGGAAGCAGAGTACAATGAAAAGAACTCTGCTTCAAAGAATAGCAAAACAAGCTGCCTGGGAATGTATTTCTAGTCTGAGAATTGTCAACACAGCACCAAACTCATAAAAGATAATGGAGAGGTCTTATTATCTATAAAATTATAATTTTCCATGAGAAAAAAAATATCTGAAGTCTAGTGAAAGGCAACAGACACTGTAAGAAGTGTCTGTGACCCACAACAGCGAGCAAAAGCCCATTTCCTTCCTCTCTGAAACCATAGAAAGTAAATGAAGAAAGGTGACAGCCCGACAGGAGAGCAAGCAGCACGAAGGACCACAACTTTCCTGGCACGGAGAGCATACTGATTAATCGAAGAAAACCTTATGCATAATTTAAAAATGCAAATAAATATGAAGGCAGACCATTATCTTAGTTTCCCTGGCAGTTAAAAATTAAACAATACCCTAATAGTCTATGACATCTGAAATCATTCCCACTGCTTGTCAGAAATCAGTGCAAATTTTAGAAGGCTGTATTCTGTTATCTTAAGGTTTTAAAAAATCATGAGTTTGTTCCAGATAAATCCATCCATACAAAAGAGATACAGACATACCTGGAAAGGGGACTCAGTGGTTAGGAGCATGGGTTGCTCTTCTGGAGGACTAGGGCTTATCTGAACCCCAGCACCCACAGGGCGCCTCACAACCATCTGTAACTGCAGTTCCAGGAAATCCGAGACCCTCTTCTGGCCTCTATGGAAATTGCTGCACATGCGTGGTACACAGACCTCCATGCAGGCCAAACACCTATATACATAAAATAAAAACAAAAATATTTTCTTAAATTCATGTATTTATTGTGATGAGGACTGAACCCAAGTCCTTACACAAGTTTCCTACAATTGAGTTACATCCTCAGACTCTACAAAGTATTTCTTAACCAACTGTAGGAATATACCAGCAAGTGACAGGAAGAAAGCAGGATGCAGCGAGTGAGGATTATACCCAGGCAACCTTTGGCTGGAAGACACTGATAGATTGGAGTGTGGATGAAGTGAAAATGGAGCCACCCTCCACAGGCTCCCTGCCTGTGGCAGTCAAAGGTCAGTGTAGCTGGAGAGTAAGGAAAGAGAGAGTATCCTGAAAGAAGAGGGGCCTGTCAG
This sequence comes from Ondatra zibethicus, assembly GCA_004026605.1. Lineage (NCBI taxonomy): Eukaryota > Metazoa > Chordata > Mammalia > Rodentia > Cricetidae > Ondatra > Ondatra zibethicus. Next base: position 21,191 of record PVIU01019893.1, read on the forward strand.
GAAGGTGACCTGAATCTGATTATGAACACTTTTCATTCCCGGCTTGTACTCGGAATGCACGAAGAGGGAGAGACCAAGGAGACCTGGAAGAAAGCAGTGTACAGAAGGAAGCAATGAATGAATGAGTGGGCGAATGAATGAATGATGGAGGGACAGAGATATTAACTTCTGTTATTAGTGACCGAGGAAAGTCAGTCTGGAGATTAATTCAGTCAAGTTTATTGCATGGAAAAATACCCAGTCTTAAAAAATTAAAAACAAAAAGAGCATAACCCAGTGTTTCTACAATACATTACCCATGTTGCTCAGCATGCAAGACCTTGACAGGTAAAGGATGGAACAGAAACATACAGGCTGGAGGAAGAGGAAGAAAGGGCAGTAGAACCTGACTCTTCCAAATGACCCGGATGTTAGCACAGAAGGTTTTCAAGGCCATTGATATAAATATGCTCCAGGACAGTAAAGAACTTGTTTCATTGAGAATAAGCTGGTGGGACTCGTAGACGAGAGCTGGAAAGAAAAACAAGGGGAAAGGATGAAGCTATCACTCTAAAGGTGAAATAACACATAAAGTAAATGTTTATAAAATGGATTTACCAGCAGAAACATAGTCCATAAACTTGAAAAATTATGCAAACTGAAATAATACTGATAATAAGTATAATTAATAACAACAATGGATTATTAGTGAAAATTAAAGACTCCTTCCTGGTCTTTGCAATGATCTCAAACAGTTGATCATCAGTGCAAAGAAGAAAGAGAATGGATGGAACCGGAGAACAAATGCTGAGATTTTCTAACCTGAGGGCTTTTCCCTCCCTCCTTCCTCTAATCCTCCCTCCCTCCCTCCCTCCCTCCCTCCCTCCCTCCCTCCCTCCCTCCTGTTTTCCTCTTTCCCTCCCCTCCCTCTTCCTCTTCCCTCTTCCTTTGGAGCCAGGATCTAACTATGTAGTTCAGACTGATGTGGAAGTTGCTATGTAGCTATGTAGCCCAGGCTGACCTCACCCCTGTAATATTTCCACCCCAGCCTCTCAAATGCCTCTGTCAGGGTGTGTGCCACCACTCATGAGAAAATCTTAAACTTACATCCCCAGGATCAGCAGAATACATACTAAGAAACATATGACTGGTGGATTTGAGAAAACCCAAGAGAAAGAGAAAACCTTGAACACACCCAGAGAAAAAAGACAAATGACGCACAGGCAAGCCAGGGTACAACTGACAGGGGCTGTTCACCATTTTCGATGGGGATAAAAGAGGATGAGATGATGTTTTCAAAGGATCAAAAGAAAACATTCCAGCACAAAATTCTACACTCAGTGAAAATATTGTCAAAAAAAAAAAAAAACAGAATAAAAGCATTTTCAAATGCCTGAAAACACAAAGAACTTTTCATCCACAACCACAATGAAGGAATGTGAGAGGAGGTTCCGAGGGGTGCAGGGAGACATCCCATGGAAAATTACAAGAAAGAACAGAGGGCTGGGGCTGGTGGTACACACCTGTTACCCCCTAACTTGGGATTGTGAGCTGCAGGCCAAACTTGGCTACATAGTGACCTCAAAACACTAAAATAGACCACACATAAATACAAGAAACGGATAGTGCATATGTGTACAAATTTTGGTGTGTGTACATTTTCTTTCTTCTTTGATGTCCACCTGTTTAGTACATCTGAGTCTGGTGGTAACTACGCTTAAGCGTTATAAGAACTTCCAGGTTTTTCCAAAGCAATGTTAGCATTTTATACTCTTGCTATTAATTTTCCTATACTCTCCTTGACATCTGTTATTGTTGTTTTGGCCTTGCTACACGGTAGCGGATGGAATGGTCTTGTACGTTTCCCTAGGGACTGACATTGGCCCCTTTGCACACACCCCTTGGTCATTTGTATACCTTCTTGGGAAAACTTTGCCCACCTTTGTAGCTGTGTTATTTGCCTTTTTCTTGAGTTGTGAGAGCATACGTTATGTACTCTACATACTCAATATTCTTCTGGAGAAAGAAATTATCAGCTGGCTGATAGGGAACTGTGATTCTGTATGAGTATGATCTTCCTGAAAATGTATGTGCTGTTTTGTGTACTTATTTCTCTACAAAACAATGGCAAACGTTTACTATTTGAATTCAGTGATTATGAGCTGTACAATGATCATTTAAGACTCTGCTAGTAACCGAGCTCTTGTCTGTCAAACACACTCACCCTTCTTTCCGTGCTTAAGCTTAGACTCTACAAAGCCTAGATTCCTTTTACAGCTTCTCTTGTCTGGGAACCAACAGGGAGTTGTAGTAGAAGCCCAGAAATCTGGGAGGTGGAGAGAGGACTCAGTTTTCTGTTCCTCAGAGAGTTGGTCTCTTTATGTCTCCATAGGGTCACTCGGCCTATTAGTTAAGCAGTGACCTTCTTAAAGGTCCATGTCCCAGTTCCATTGTGACCCTCCTTTGAGTTCCCAAATCTCAATAATTCTCATTATTTCCTCATGATCCTCCCCCCAAACTCTATACCTTGGTTTTTGTTCTATGTCTTTCTCTTTCTATAGTAGCCAGATAATAGCTCTTTGTAGGAAAATCTTCTGCTATGTAACTGGAGTCCTCTCTCTCAACAACGGGACTTCTGAATAACAGAGTAGCCTGTTTTCATCTGAATCTTTTGTCTACTTCCCACATTTTATAAAGAGAGACAGATGTCTTCCTTAGTCAACAAGTAGGGAAGGAACCCCAGGGTGTGATGCCGGAAGTTGAGGAGAGTGTGGAGGCCCAAAAATGTGAGCCTATTTCTATCTTGACCAAAGGTCAGAGAGTTGGAACTTACCTCTGTTCCTTCAAGGTTATTGTGTTTCTACCTTAAACAAAGAACCCACCTAGATTTAGCCAGAGAGTTTTGCTCTCTCAAGGTTATTGTCAACAGGTGTGGGTAATAGCCAGACCTTGTCTTTCAGTAATAGAAAAGTAAGTGTGTTTCTACCTCAAACAAAAGTCTAAGGATCCAACTAAGTTTCCAGTTCCCTTAAGGAGATAACACTGGATTCCTCCCAGGGAGTGGTTTGCCTACAGAATGTTTTGGTCTAGGGTGTGAGAATGATTTGTTTTGTTCTAGCAACAGAATGTTTAACTATGGCTGTAGCCTGCAACATTCAACTGGTCTGCTCATTTCCTTGTATCATGTTAATGCAGTTTTTTTTTTTAAATCTTACTCCTACCTCTTAGGGTTGGGGTATTTTAAGCAATTGGAAATTAAACACGGGTGATTTCAGTATTCACTGAAACTCCCTCTTGGTACTATTCTATGTTTTTCTGTTTTTTTTATTTTCACACACATCTTCATATTATTTACTAATATTTCTAAATCCCCATGCCCCTACCCTGGAAAGTGGTATTTTTGCTGAGGTTGTTCCCTGATAGGAGAGACGGTGCATCCCAAAAGATTGTGTGATGTGTCTGGATTCATCAGGGTCTTCTGTCCAGAGGGGAACTGAGGGTTGGTTTCTCAGCTGGACAGAGTAAGATCTGGGCTTCTCCTGGGTAGTGGAACCTTCCATGGTTCCCCTACATTTTTTTCTAGAGTTGGACTAAGGAATTAAATATTAAATGATGATTTCTGATTCTGTTGCCACCTGCCTCATTGCCCTCTTTGCTTAGCTGCTGGGAGCTATCCTGCCTTTGATGTACCTCACACAAGGGTTTTGTAGATGCAGTTCTGAGCACTCCAGTCCCTCAAGGCTCTGTTTTTGCTTTTAGTTTTATTTTATGTACATTGGTGTGAGGCTGTCAGGTCCTCTGTTACCGGAGTTACAGACATTTGGGAGCTGCCATGTGGGTGCTGGAAATTGAACCTGGGTTCTCTGGAAGAGCAGTCAGTGCTCCCAACCTCGGAACCATCCATCTCTCCAGACTGACACTGTATGTTTGGGTGTGTGCTTGTGCATGAGCCCACAGCTGTGCACACAGAGGCCAGAGGATGATATTAGACGTCCTCTATCACTGTCCACCTTTTTGAGTCAGAGTCTTTCAGTTAGCCGGGAGCTCATCTCATTATTTCAGCTAAACTGACTTGCCACCAAACTCTGGGGATCCTCTGGCCTTTAGCCCCTGTGCTGGAGTTTTGTTTTTTTTTTCTCATGGATTCTGGGGTCTAAACTCAGCTCTTCATGACTGCAGAGCAAGCACTTCACCCAGAGTTATCTCCCTAGACCATCTTGAGACTTGTAATTGCCTCTATGAACATAAACTCAGTCATAATTCACTGACTCACCCTGGTGGGCACTCGTCACCTTGGTGATGTCCACGGTAGCTCCTTCTGTTCCTCTCAGGTTCTAGCTGTGCTGGCAGAGTGCCAGCTTCTTAGAAACCCTTTGACTCCTCCACCTTGAAGTCATCTTCTGTAATGGTCTGTTCTGTCCCTTTAAGAGACAAGCCCTGCCCACTCCCTCCCTTGTTCGCTGCAAGCAGATATTCCTTCTGCTTCCATCCTGAGCTCCTTCTCTTTCTGCCTCTCTCCTGAAGAGGTAGCTTCTCTCTCCTCTCCCCATCTCTGTTTTTCTTCTCTCTCTCTCTCTACCTCTCTCCTCGTCCCCCTTTTCCCTCCCTCTCCCCTTCCCTTCCATAACCCACTAAATAAATATCCAACCTCACTCTGCATGGCATGCCTATCCATCTCTGTCTCTCACCAGCCGCAGCTCTTCATGGGACCAGCTGACCTGCTGAGGTTTCTCACCGGCTGTGTGGCTCCCTGCCTGGGACCCACTGCCCCTCATGGCCCATGGGCCCCTCAGGGAATGGTGCCATTTTATTTTTACCATAACATTGGTGCTTTATGACTTTGCCAGGCTTTTTCCACGTTCGCTCCTGCCTGTAGGCCAGCTGGTTGAGGACATGTGGAATCCTGGGCTCGTGAACTGGGTTTCTTTACAACAGCCCCACATTCTATCTGCCTGAATGCTGACCTCTATGCACACTGGCAGCTTCATTGGTGAGTTTCCCCATTTGGGTCAGCTTAACCATTTCTCCGAACCTGAGGAATTTACCATTGAACTCCCGGCAATCTTCTGGTGTTCCTAGAAACAGGGGTGACACCCCCAACCACAGCCTTCACAGCTATGATTGAGCCCTTCACTGACATTCATCTCTGATGGCTTCCCATAGCTAAAAACATAATCGGATGACCAGGGTTAGTCCACCCATGTTAGCACTGCACGTGCTGAGCAGTGCATTCGCTTTGGGGCCCCGGGTCCCTCGGAATTTTCTTTCTCTTTTCTTTTGGACCACTCGTACGTAACTGGTCTCCGCCATGAGAGACCATTTGGAGCAGCCTCTAGCCTCTGGCTTCCCAGTCACCCAACTAGGCTTCATCAACACCCCACCTGTAGAGAAGAGACATCCTCCTGTAGGCCCTGTGGTGTTGCTGTTCTTGTGGGTTTTCACGTTTTCAGCTATGGAATATCAGCCACCCAACTGTAAATGCTCTTCTGGTGTCCCACCAGCTCTGCTTTTACTCAAACTATCTCTGCCACCACTACCACTGGTCCTGAGGAAACTGACAAGATTAGTCAGATCTGCGTGGCAGTGGTTTTCAATTTCAGCCTTTGTTCCCCACCTCACCTTGTGTCATGGTGATTTGGCAACAGGGCAGATCATGGTTCTAGGTCTCTCTTCTTATTATGTTTAAAACTCCCATGGCTCAAAAAAACATGGCTTCACCATACAACATGTGACTATCACCATTTTGACTGAGGTCAGGGGACCTTACCTCCATCTTAACTGAGGTCAGGTGACCTCACCGATATCTTAACTAATGACCAGGTCAGGTGACAAAGTCCTGCCATTTTTACTGAGGTATTCCCTGCCTGGTCCCCTGGTTTACTTATGTTTTTGTCTCTAAATTCCCCTTACTGACTCTGTTCCATGTATGCTTTGTGCAGTGGGATACTTTGGTAGGGTCCACCAAGAGCATCACCAGAGTTCACTCTGTGTATGTGTGCATACATGTAATTTAAATGCACCTATGTTTACTGTTAAATGTTATAACTGTCTGTTCATTTTATCTCATTCCAGACTACAAAGCAATGAGTCTCATGTTTTAAATTGGTATGTACTTTTAAGTCTCTTACAGAAATATGGTATAAAATATATTAAGCTGTTCTCTACTATTGTCAGTTCTGCCATTAACCTTCTATTGCAAGCAGTTTTTTTCTTCTTTCTGTCTTTTTATGAATGTAAATCTACCTGTTAAGTTGAGAGCCAGTATAGTCAAGTTCGGACCCAGCTCTCCAGGTAGATTCTATACTATAGTTATACCTGATAAACAAGCCTCAACTGCTCAGAGATCTAGGGAATATGGCATTTAAATGCTTAATTATTAAAAGACTTTTCATAACATAAAGAGACAGGTTGGCTCCTAGCAGCAGCACTCCAAAAGAAGACAGAAGACAAATGGTCACAAAACAATATCCAACCACAATTCGCTTCAACTGCCAAGTGCTGACCACTGGACAAACCTGCCTTTCATCTAAACTGAAGATATCTAGACAGTGGACAGAATCACTGGAATTGACAGCCTAGCTACTCAGGTCAAGGTAGGCTTGTCTTCCTACAGATTTCTTAGTCCACAGGATCTTCTGGAGCCTGGCAGACTTTGTGCTAAACAACAAAAGGCAAATACAACCCTCAGTGACCATGGAGGACCCTGAGGAGTAGCTCTAGGTGCCTCTCTGTTGGTTTTTAATCAATAACTCAAGTAAAATTTTATCATTCTCAAAGATCTCTGATGCAGTTTGACACCTGAGAGGTTTTGTTGTTTAAAAGGACAGCCTCACCAAACAAATTTCAATAAGATATTCTCTCTCACACTACCTTTCATAGTCTTAAAGATATTTTTCATTATGCAAAAATATCTGTCACAGTCATTCTGCTGCTGTTTAAAACTTACATTTCACAAACCCAAAAAATTCTTGTGAGTTCCAGGGAGCCAAATTAAAGGATCCACCTTAAACAGGTCAGATACACCCTTCTCAATTCTCTGGTCCTAAAAATTTTCTTTTCCTAAACTTAACTTTGTCCTCTGTTTCTGCCAATACCTTAAACAGATGCAAGAGACACCAGACATTTCCATACCACAAACACCAGACAGAAACAAAGACACTAGCTACCCTAGGATGTGACCAGCACCCAGCTTTCTCATGTTCCCCCCCAAGATGACATCCACAAATAAGCAGGAAGCAGTCTTGAGAATCCGCCACCCCAATTTCTTTAACCCGTTGTACCTAACCTCCCACCTCTTTATTATAAAAAAAGAGATGGGAATGTAATTGTCTGTCCTGTCCCTTTAAGAGACAAGCCCTGCCCACCCTACTCCCTCCTCTGTCCGCCGAGGCAAGCAGATCTTCCTTCTGCTTCCAGCCTGAGCTCCTTCTCTTCCTGTTTCTCTCCCAAAAGAGGTAGCTTCTCTCTCTCCTCTCCCCTCCTGTCTCTATTCCCCCGCCTCTCTTTCCTCATCCCCCTTCTCCCTCCCTCTCCCCTTTCTCCTTCCCTTTCATAACCCACTAAATAAATATCCAATCTCACTCTGCATGGCATGCCTATCCATCACTGTCTCTCACCTGCTACAGCTCCTTGTGGGACCAACTGACCCGCCGAGGTCTCTCCATGCTACGTGGCTCCGTGGCTGGCACCAGCTGCCCCTCATGGCCCACGGGCACCTTGAGCTGACACCTTCCAGAACATTCTCCCTTGGAGTTAGCTCCTATTTACACTCATTCCTCAGACTTCAGTTTAATAAGCAGTCCTCAGAGCAGGCAACCCTGACCCCTGCTCAGAATACTGTCTCTCTGCTTGCTCTAGGATACCTGTCCCTTTCTCCATAAACTGCATTTTTATTCATGTGGCTATTAGATGCAGTTTCCTTGGGGACACTGTATGCTCCCAGCTAAGCTGGGTACCAGATTTGTTCTGTGTGTCACATAACCCCCAAGCAGTATCTGCCAGTGAATAGTTAAACAAATGAATCAATCAGTAAAGATATTTAAGAAAAGAGTGGAAAGCCAGCTCTCAGGACTCAGAGGTTCTGATCCAGACTCCAGGGCTTCAGGGAAACTGGAGCATGGACAGGGGTGGTGTGTTTTAAATGGATGATGTTTCCCATAGGCTCATATTGGTCCCCAGTTGGTGGTGTGGTTTGGGGAGGCTATGGAACCTTTAGGAGATGGAGCCTTGCTGAAGGAAGCAATCACTGGGGTGGGCTTTGAGGGTTTACGGCCTCAGCTCACGTCTAGGTCTTTCTCTCTTCTTCCGGTGTATTATTGAGATGTGCTCACTCAGCTTCTTGCTCCTGCTGCCATGCCTTCTCTGCCATTGCAGACATCTAGCCCTGTGGAGCCATAAGCTAAACAACTCTCTCTTAAGTTGCCTTTGGATGTGATATTTCATCCCAGCAACAGAAAAGTAATTGCTACAGGTGGGTCTCCAGGCCTTCATCTGGATAGTTAGAGTGTAGATACAGGTGGACCTCTAGGCCTTTGTCTTTGTAGCTGTAATGTGGGCACAGGTGGGTGTCCGAGCTCCAAGCCTTCCTCTCCTGGTGGACTCCACACACTCTGTCCCTTCTTGGGATCACGTCAAGGCCTGTGGTTTCTGCTGTCCATTTTTCACAAAGACTGCGACTTTGAGCCACAGTCTTAAGAAGTCCCTTCCCAACATCAGGGGCAATCAGCTTGTTTCTGATTACCTCTATCCACCATGAATAATTACTACTGTTATTATTAGACTGAAAGCATAACAAGTAAACAACCACCTTAGAAGGCCTCTGATATTACAACACACAAAGACCCTCAAGGTGCTACTGACATTGAGTTTGACACTGGAGTTTGCCAGACACTATTGTTTTCCGAACCTGAGAGAGACCAGTGCTCTCTCTCAATAGATGTGTTTCAAGTTTGGTTCTGGAGGTTAACTGTGATTCTCTGGTCCCTCAAATATAGTGCTCACCTTGTGCCTCCTCGCTGTTTTCTTGTGATGCAGCTAAACACAGCTGACAGATAAGGAGCCAGCAGAGAGTTTTATGCCCAGATCATGGTGTTCCCCAAAATCAACTAGGAGACTAAGTCCTGTGTGTAAAAACAAAGAGCTTTTATTCTTATACAAGCTTGCAAACTTGGACTCTCCGTGTATCCACCATCTTGGAGTGGTCAGAGAACCCCGAGCTCAGTTAAAGTTGGGTTTTTATAGTAACAAAGGTGGGAGAGAGGGATTTCTAAGGTTCAGGACCCCTGATTGTCTGACATTTGTCTAGGGGTGTCCTGGTGAAAAGAGATGAGTATGTGCTGGCAGGTGATCCTATCTACAATGGTTGGAATGTTAGAAATTTCCTTTGGATGATCTGTTCCTGGGTGGTACTTGGGTAGTCTGTTTGTGGTATTTCTCAGAACCAGGTATTGCCTCAGGGTAAACTACTGAGGCTCGGGCCTCTATTGAGCTTGTTATGGCTGGGTCCTACATTTCCCCTTTCACAAGTACCAATGATAGGTCCCAATCATGGGTCCTGCTTGCCCATGAGTTTAAGGAGATAGTATTGGGACTTAAGAACCATTAGCTAACAAGTTCGTATCCAGCTGTTAATGCTGTCTCCTGGGAAGACAAGGAAGAGTCCCAGGGTGAAATGGGAACAGGAGGGAGCCAAGGGGCTAGCATTGCTCCTGACAAGTTCTAAGGTACTACAGCCAAGTGTTAGGGACGGGCCACAAGTTCCTTTTGCCAGAGAGAAGGAGGGTGACGTCCTTTTTAGGGAGTAAGAACTTTCTCCAAGCAACCTGAGGGAATGCCTGACCTTGGGAAAAGGACTTTGTTAAGTAGGATCCTTAGAAAACAACAATTTTTCAATTGAAGTTTCTCTTAATATCAATACAAAAAATTTTATATGACTCAGTTTATCCAAATAGCTTAAGCTTAGTAAAATTAGCAAAGACAAGGAGACTAGACATACATCCTTATGTCTGAATAGATCTTGAGTAAAGAGAAACATTTTATAAGTCACTGATTCTCAACTTTTTAATGCTTTGACTTTTTAATATAGTTCCACATGTGGTGACCTCCTGTTACAATTTTTTTCCTGTTGCTTTTTTACAACTGCAGTTTTGTCACTGGGTAGTTTTTGGCACCTGCCTTTAATTCCAGCAATTTGGGAAGCAGAGGCAGGCGGATCTCTGTGAGTTCGAGGCCAGCCTGGTCTACAAGAGCTAGTTCCAGGAAAAACCCAAACAAAACAACTGCAGTTTTGTCACTGTTATGAATCTTTTTTTTTTTACTGTTATGAATCTTAATGCAAACATATGACATGCAGGTGGTCCTAGGCTACCCCTATAAAATGTTTTTTCTTTTAACCACCAAAGGGTCAAGACTCAATGGGCTGAGAAACTGTTTCAAGCCTTTGCCAGACTGCTTAGGTCATTGTCTTGCTGCATTACAAGAAATGAACATCCCAGTTTCTGGTTAGCATTTAGTGCTTATGACTCTGATCCTAATATTTATCCTTTTATTTTAAGTTCAAATATTAACAATAAAACATTTTACAAGCACAAATGTCCCATAGCCTTATAAACTTAAGTATTTTAAAAACTTTTTAAAAAATTAAAATCTCTTAAATGTCTTCCTGCAATATCAAAAATAAAGTACCTCTTTGGCCCCATCCTCGACAGCATATGCATAGCCTGTCTTTTAGATCCCAGCCTGCTCCATTTCACCGTAGCTGGTGCTTTTGGTGACTATCACCTGGCACTGGCATTTCAAAAACTATTAAGGTCCATTCTTGTAACTGGACTCTCTTTGGGACTCAAGTCCTGCCATACATTTTAAAACCTCAGTTTTTTCCTATGATCCCTATAACCTTTATAATCATTATCACTTGGGTGACTCTTAAATTAACAAAGTCTAGTTGGCAGAGCAAGGTACATTTTTGAGTATAAAACCATTGAGATGCAGCTTTAATACTTTAAATATATATAAAACCTTATTTTTAGAATGGGACATGAGCCATCATGCAAAAATCTATCCCAATCCAAACTATCTTGGGGATCTGTTGTTGCCTCCTAGTTAGGCCCACTCCATGTAGTCACCTTTAATTAAGATGGTGGGGAAATCATGTAGCATCCATTTTTTTAACTCTAGCAAAATGGCAATCCAAAATTTAAAATGGAATCATGCCTTATAGTTTCTTTAAAATTACCCATCATAGATTTTAAGTTAACAATTTTCAGTGTTACTAATTAACTTTTAACTAGTTTTATTTTAATTTCAACAGATTTTTGACCATATCTAACAAAATAAACTTATAAATCTGAAGCTACAGAAACCAAGTCCAATTTTTTTGACTGTTCTGCTTTATTTTCTTCCCCTTGTCATTGTGTCAAGGGCTCAGACTGACAGAGTGACAGAGGAAACTTTAAAATAAGTATGGGTCTAGTGAAGGAAGAGTCATAATCCAACTCTAGAGCCAGCTTTTCAATAAAGAACAACATAAAGCAGTTTTAACATTAACTACATCAAAAAGTCATCTGAATCTCTGCTAACCCAAATCCAGTAATCAGGGCTCAGAGATAAATTCTGAGGTTAGGCCCTTAAATGTGGCCACGGTAGTGATGGGTGGCAAAGACAGCAAAAAAATCCAAACCGTTTCTGTCTCAGCTCTATGCTTGCAAGAAAACTTACATAGACAAACTTTTCAGCAAAACAAGTGTATTCAGTATTTGCAGGTATGAGGAACCACAGCAAACAGTTCACATCCCCTTCTGACCTTATATACTTTTAATCCATTTTTCCTCTCTTCATTCTTTCAGCCTCCTGCTTTCTCCCTCGCTTTCCAGACAACATACCAACGTCTTTCTCGCTTTTTCCCCAAGTCTTTCTCATTTTTTATTAAAGTCTTTCTCGCTTTTTAGACAACATAAAAACTCTTACCAAAGTCTTTCTTGTGGTTTCCCTCAGTAGTAGTATATAATATATTGTATTCGGATTATATTGTATAGGATTAGGAGGTGTGGCCTGTTGGAGGAATGCGTCCCTGGGAGTGGTCTTTGAGGTCTCAAAAGCCCATGCCAAGCTCCCCCCACTCTCTATACAGATCAGGATGTAGAATTCTTAACTACTTCTCAGGTACCACATCGGCCTGGGTGCCACCATGTTCCCTGCCACGGTGATAGTGGGCTAAACATCTGAAAGGTAAGCAAGCCGCTAATGAAATGTTTTCTTTTGAGTTCCCTCGGTCATGGTGTCTCTTCACAGCAATTAGAACAGTGGCCAAAACACCTCCTAAAGTGGAGTCCAATTACATAACATTAAAAAAAATCTCTTTAGATTTTTGTATTTTATAATCTCCAGGAAACTCAGTTGAAACGAAGAGCAGCTGCCCCCTAACCTCAGGCTAAAAGATAGAATCTTTGTGTTTGGAGAAGCTCAGCTATTGTGAACAATTAGGGAGATGCCTGCAAAACAGCTGCCAGCATCAGGAAAAGGCATTTGTCAGATTCAAAGATGTTAGGTAAACAGCTTGAGGGGCCGGGCATGTCAGCACCCAGAGCAGTAGCAGGGATGATACAGCCCAACGTGCCTTTGTCGCTCTCCAGGAACCCACTTACCACCTCTTTCCCACAGAGCTCCTCTGTCTGGAGGTGATCCATCCTCATTTGCATCAAGTGACAGTGGGTGGTGGGACCCTAGGGCCTCCTGGTTTCATTTCACTAGGTTAACGTTCTGGGTTCCAACGGGCTTCTTTCCCTTCAGCACTAAGGCCCTGGGATAGTTGTTCTTTTGTGACAAAGGTGTCAGGTTAGATGGTTGCACCCTTTGGGGAAGTTTTGGTTGTTTTTTTTTCTCCCCAGAAGCAGCCCTATACTTCTCATCCTCAAGCCCCAGGATTTGTTGAAGGCAGATATGTAACCAAAAGCAGAGCCGGCAGATCTGAAGAGGCGAAAGGGAAATAAATCATTTGCAGCCCCAAATGTTACTGACAACTTAAGTAGCTAAAATTTATACGGTGAACATTTTTATTTGCAATGAAGCTGCAGCATAGTTGATACCATTATCCCCCCAAGAAAGAAAGAAAGTTGAACAATGCTGATCTAATATATTTCAGAATTTAAAGCCAATATTTTATAACTCTTTATTTTTTATACTTACAAACAATTGTCTACTGTTACTCAGTATGATTCTTAGGGGCAGATAAGTAAATTAAACAGTAGGCTTGTTTCTATTGTATCAGTACTAATGTGTGGTGATCAGTACTAAGCAGGGTCAAAATCAAATGTATGAAAAGTCCAAAGCAGCTACCCACTCCTCTCATTAGATTTTTTTGGTAGAGAAATAAGCGTGATCTTTGGTTGGGACACACTTATGGGATGCATTTTCCCACTCATTTTCAATTCTTTGTCAGAACTGTGAAATATAGAGTCATTTAAAGTGGACATGAGTTAGACAATGACCAAATAAATGTATTCAAAAGAAAGAAGGGCTACTCCACTGTGCCCTTTGAAATTATCGTTCTTGCTCACCACTTACCTCACACTACATAACTGGGAGAAAGCCCAAAGGTGGATTGTCTTCTTGGGTAATGTTTTTTAAGGGAAAAGAGCCAAGGACAGTACCTGCCAGAAATAATACTTTTACACGAGGTAGAACACATTTGTGAAGCTTCCTTCTCCGCAGCAATTCCCCCAAAAGACTTTCTCTAAGAGCTGTGACTCCTTCCTTCTCCCTGCCTTCCCTAGTGCCCTGGTTGATTACCAGAGCTGTGGGTGGCCACTGATTGTCCTCAGGAGACTGACTACCCTAGTGAGAGACTGCAATGCCGGATGCAGGGATCTGCACACAAGGGTGTCACATGCCCACTGTGCTACACTGCCGGATGCGGGGATCTGCACATAAGGGTGTCACATGTCCACTGTGCCACACTGCCGAATGCGGGGATCTGCACACAAGGGTGTCACATTCCCACTGTGCCACACTGCCAGGATGCAGGGATCTGCACACAAGGGTGTCACATGCCCACTGTGCCACACTGCCAGGATGCAGGGATCTGCACACAAGGGTGTCACATGCCCACTGTGC